>BOPP01000010.1:17219625-17233561 GCA_017312745.1 Gryllus bimaculatus | reverse complement strand
ATTTTTAAAAAACATTCGGTGCTGCAAATTATAAATATTATTCATACAAAATGCAGTGACAAGACGAAAGACTAGACTCTAAAACGAAATATATTGCAATGGAAGCAAAAAATATTCGAAGCTAAAATAAAACACT
This sequence comes from Gryllus bimaculatus, assembly GCA_017312745.1. NCBI lineage: Eukaryota > Metazoa > Arthropoda > Insecta > Orthoptera > Gryllidae > Gryllus > Gryllus bimaculatus. The sequence goes on along the minus strand of BOPP01000010.1, from coordinate 17,233,425 downwards.
TTACAATTTTTTTATAAATAAAATGCGAGTTTTGACAAACAAAAAAACATCCACTTTCACGTACGTGTATGTGTTATGTTTTGCCCTATGTCATGACACTGGATTCATTGTTCACGAACATCGCGTGAAAAAACTTAATCCTTTGTGCAACACTTAAAAACACTAATCATTGAAGTAGATATGTAAAAGAAAACCCACGCACGACTTCAAAATCAGAACGTTTGATATCACAGAAGTGAGCATTCGCTTAGCCTTAAACTAATATTTTGGTCAATATATTCTCAAAAGAGTTTTAAAATCTTTATTCTAAAAAGAGTTTCAAAATATTTCTTTTCAAAACCATGTTTTGATTTCAATTTGATGCTTTATATACCTACGGAATCTATTTACTTTTAGTTAATAAAAAATCTCCCCCCAAATTTTTTTTATTACTTTTTAAAAATCTACCTGGCGATTGCAAGGTTTTGAGGCTTAATAATAGTGAATGCAGTTATTTCAATATTTTATTTTTCAGACTTTTCCACACTTGAAATTCTTTGTATTCATTTCAAATCAATTGTTCTTGGCATTTAAGGAGAAATATTTCATTACAAGATAGTATGTTCCAGCCAGCATCAAATGTTACGCTACGTACTCAATGCGGGGCTTGCAACGAATTCAAAGACCGAATATGGATTTGCTGCTAGAAACAATACCAATAAGAAGCTTACAGCAAGCGTGCTAGGCTCGTACATACTTTAAATTTTACCGTATCACAAATTATAGATATAAATAACATAACAGTAATATTTCAAAAAAATATACTATTATAATAATGAAACGTTGGATAGAAAAAGAAGACCGCAGTTCAATAACGAACTGTTAGTATCTGGAGCTTGTCTTATGTTGACGGCTTTTATATGTTATGACGATTTAATCGCTATATGGTAATATTATCCGTCTTATCTACATGAACATGTGCCTGTGATGAAACTAGCCATTCAGTAGTTGTGCCATTCAGTTTCTTCTTTGATGCATGTGGCGAAACATTTTGTTCATCAGAAAAGTTTGTGCTTTCTCAATGTTGGAGTGAGGTTTGTCGGTGGCCATACTTCAAAATACTTTGCTATGAATATTTTCACATACTTCGTAACAACACACAAAACTTATCATCTTGATCGTCTTACTTACTTTCTCGTTAAAATTGAAGTTCTTTAATTTTCAATCTAGGTTTTCAAGAAATGCTACAAGATTGTAATGTAAGTCATAAGATTTTTTTCATGATATGCAGCTCACGCATATTTTTATGTGACAACATTCTCTAACTCTTAAATAACTTGCAAACACTGGCCGCTTTGTACTTTTCTCATGAGCGCACACTCTGTCTATTCAAGTGGTAGATGATCTAAAATAATTTTCGTAAAAAATTGTTTCGGAAGTGATAATTCAACAAAGTAAGTCTTTGCTAACTTCATGAAGCAACAATCTTGATACTGACTCGCAATTTTGCTCCTTTACCGTCTCTGGCAAAACTGCAGCATTTGAGTTTAACCTCACGATTATGAAGTCTCTTTTAAAAATTATTAAATCTGAATTCTTAGAGTTTCATACCCTTTGTAAGTCTATCGCGAAGTAACTGTTTCAAGAGAAAATGATTAATCCTTATTTGCTTGAGAATTTTAAACTAATGCTAAGAATTTACGTGACCAAATAATTCTACTGTAACATTCAAATGTCCATTAGCAATTTCAATAAATCATTTGGGTGTCTACAATATTTTGTTTGTGAAAATTGCAACATCATAGGTGAAACCCTTCAAGATAATCTGGTAAATCCTATACTACCGTAACATTGACCAGACTTTGTTACATTAAAGGCGTGTAGACTATTGCTTGTTGAACTATCCCCATCGATATTACATGTTGATCATCAGTTCCAAAACGACCTCGGAGTACTCGGTTGTATTTTGGTAAGTAAAGTTGCCCGGGGATATGGAAACATTTGAATACTCGGCTGAAAACAGCTTGCAGATTTCATTTGTAACCTCCGTGTTTATCACGTTCCGTTGGCTAGACATTTCTGCAGGGGAACATTAACGCCGTAATCCCCCACCGCGCGTGGGGAAACGGTCGGAATACATTTATGTAATTCGAAGCTGCGCGAAGCGACGGTCGGCGAGGCCGACGTGACGGAGCCCTCCCCTCGATTTCTCCTGCGTGTGGCATTTGGCTGATCGCCCGGGGCGCGTGCGATGGGCGTGCGCGCCGGCTTCCGCTCCGGAGATCTCTCCACCCACGGCCCACCGCTTCCACGGCCACGCCCCCTCGCCATCGCTCTCTTCCACGCGCTACCACACCTCGCAGTAGGGCGGCTCCTCCTGCCGAGCGGCCGTACACCCTCGCCTCCGCCCCCACACTACCACACCGACTCCTCCAGTCGTGCCGCCATGCCCCCTCGCCTTCGCCCTCTTCCCCCCACTACCACACCTGCTCCTCCAGCCATGCGGGCGTGCCCTCTCGCCTTCGTCCTCTCCCCCGCACTACCACACCTGCTCCTCCAGCCATGCGGCCGTGCCTCCTCGCCTTCGCCCTCTCTCATGAACTACCACACTTCGCGGAGGAGCGGCTCCTCCAGCCGTGCGGCCGTGCCCCTTTGCATCCCGTGTTGCGCAGCGTTGTTTTCCTCGTGCGCAATATTAGCAATTGGGGCTTCAAGACGCCAACGAGTATACGAATAATCCCAATTGATATTGAGTTACGTGTCAGGTTGTAATTGAAAACGTGATAAGTTGAAAAGTTGAACAATGAAAAATGTATCGAGTTTTAAATACAACAAGTTAACTTTTTCTTCTGAGAAAAAAGTTTAATGGTGTCGCTTATTCTCTTTGCTTCTCGTTGCCACAATTTGTCTTCTTGCCTCCACATAAACTCTCTTGCCTTAATCCGTTGTTATGAAATATGCGCGGTACACTTCTCAATCTACTCCTTTCAGTTATAATTTTTGGTTCACATTCACAGCGGTATTTCTTCAACAGAGTTCAAGATTCGTTTGTACACTGAAGTTTTAATCATACAGGAGTAAACGTTCCAATTTCTTTTATCTGTGCCTTTCTTGAAAAATTTCTACTCAATTCGCGTTACTGAAGAGGTGTATGGTCACAGTTATTTCAAACCTCTTGCTAAAGATAGCTGAGTTTACGATCTAGATCAGGATTATGTCGAAATTTTCCCTTGATAATACTTTTAGTATGTTTTATGTTTGTATCACGAGTCGAGAATTCTACACGTTCATATACTTGTCAAATTATTGTTTAGATGGAATTTTGTACATTATTATTACAGTTATATGCTTGCACAAAATCTAATCGAATTCATAAGTAGAATTTCACCGCTTTGAAACGGCATCGAGAGGAAGTAGATCTTTAAAAACGAAATCTAAAACATGCGATCTAAACTTTAAAGACAAATTAGAGATGGTTTCCAATATGGTAAGGTGAGCGAAGAGGTGGTGTTGTTAGTAAATCTTAATGTATGATGCAATGGAACTGAGCTATACATCACAAACATTACTAACTTGCGTTGCTACAAAAGCACGTACTTTCTCATACTATTTCTAACTTCTCCATTTTTTGAAAATTCTGAGTTCAACGGAAATTAGTGCTCTTTTAAGCCTCCTTTCTTCTATCAATGGAAAAAATTAAGAAAATAATTAGAGTGTTTTTTGAGAATTTTTTTCATAACATGCATTAAGTACAAGCAGAAATAATTCGGAAATAATTCGTTTTTTGTTTACAAGTTGTGAATAACCTTTTTTAAAGATCTGATTTTTAGAAAGGATTTTGAATAAGATCAAAACTAAGATTTCGAAGATAGAGATTTTTGAGTGTTGGTTTTGCAAATTTGGCAGTTTTTAAAAATTTTGAGTGTTAGACGGAGATGCAAGTAGTATTTTTACCATCATTTGCTGCATGCGAGTAGGAATTTTAAACAAAAAGTTAGAACCTCTTTGAGAAAAAAGTTAAATTGCCCATGTTTCACGCAATTTTATGCGAAAACTGCTAATATTTTATGCTTAAGTTTAATTTGACCTTATTTCAAGATCTTTCAAGTTTGAACACCAAATTTAATAAGAAAAAAATATCTTTAATATTGTAGTTGTAGGAAGACACCGAAAAACTTTTGCCTTTTGTAATTTTCGAAAAATAACGAATTTCAATGAAAAATGAGACCTAAGCCATTCTCTTAAGCTTCTTTTACGCAATCCAAGGACAAAGTTTAATCAAATAATTTTGAACAAGTTTTTCAGAACATTTTGAACAAGTTTTTGAGGCTTCTTGTAATGTAATAGGTTTCAAATTCGCAGGGCCTTGAATTCATTAAAGTTCATCGAGGAATATTAATTTTGGAGACTTTCTGCTAGGTTTGGGCGCTAGCGTTACCAAAGACAGGTGGAGAGATATACGTTTTGCCATCAGCCGATTTTTCTGTATCAAGAACCAAAAAAATCACACGTGTTAGAAAAAGTATTTTACCATACATAGGAAGAATATTTACCTTCTTTTTCATTAAGAGGGCCCGGCTAACTCTTCTGTTGAAAATTCACTCTCAATAACATTGTCATGTAATAATGATCAATAAAGAAGCTGTCATGCTGATTGGTAACGGTTGCTCTTCTCTTCGTCTCGCGCGAAGTTTGCGTACCTGTCCAACCAGAAGATGAAGTACCCATAAAAGTGTCCTTTGATCTCACTGCTCCTACATAGGAATGTTTCTTCACATTTTAAATTGAAAGACAAGTTTATTTAAATATTTAATATTGTGTAGAATTATCTACGGTAAGTACGGCTGGCCTCTGGGAGAGAAGATGGCACGGTAGCATACGCGTTCTCAAATTGGTTTGTTGCTTATAATTTTTGTGAATTTTTTCCTGTTAATATACTGGTTCATTATATATATTTAGTTTTCGACACTTGGGAGACAACTCGCGCAAATACCTGAAAGAAATATTGGTATATAACATGGTTATGGTATCGTTCAAAGGGATTGTTTGTACAGCTCATACTGTTTCTTTTCACATACTCTGACAAGAACGTGTTTAAATATTCTCGAATTCTTCAAACAGTATTCACGCCATGCGTAAATCAAATAAGATATTTAATCTTTATTTTATCAAATAATCGATCAATTTAAATGTAAATTAAAATATTTAAAAAATAAACATGAAGATGTTTGAAGAGCAGATGTATTGATGAAAGAAGTTAAGTCGAAAGTAACACTTAAGGTGACTTTTTCACCATCTAGGCTTCATAATTTACCCAAAGAAACGAAATATATTACAGTTAATAACAGTATATTCAAATACCAATAGCTATTACCCAAACAGACCGACCCTTCAATTAGCCCATCTTTGACATTAAGCTAAATGTTCATATCATTATATGTTTAGTGTTGCAAAACAAAATTAAGTACCTGCTATATTATAGATTCAGTCATTTGATGGGGTAATATAAATCAAATAATGTGTTTAGTAACCTAGTACCAACTCAGGCGGATTTTATCGCAATCAGCATGTCCCCAAAATCTACAGTATAACTCATTAATGTCAATTCTACATTAACTCGAAAACGTTGCAAAATTATTCATTTCGTAACGTTACCAATCTCTTAATGCCTGCTTGAACATTTAGTGAATCACTACACTAGAACCCGTACATGGACGTCTTCCGCCTAAATACAATGTCTTCTAGACGCAACAGCATTCGTAGCTACTAACCACCGAATGAACCTTCTGCAAGTGCGATTGCCAGGGGCTACCGTAGGCGCAAACGCGCGTCTCGAAGATGTCTGTTCTCAACGCGCGCACTTAGCGCCCCGCTCCGCATTCTCCTTCCGCCCCCGCGCGCCACGCCCCGCCTCCACACGCCCGCGCCTCCCCGCCGCGCCCGCCGCCCCCGCCCCCGCCGCCGCCCCGCCCGCCCGCCCCCCGCCCCGTGCCGCGACCCGCTCCGCCCCCGGCCCCTCCGCCCCGCCCCGCCCGCGCCCCGCCCCCGCCCGCCCCCGCCCCCCCGCCCCCGCTCCGCCCCCCTGCCTCGCTCCGCTCCGCCGCCCCCCTCTGCCCGCGCTCCGCCCCCCCCTCTGCCCCGCTCCGCCGCGCGTCTCCCCCGCTCGACGGCCCTGGCCGTAATCTGGCCATCGCAGGCGGCAGGACGTGGAGGTAATTACAGCGCGCCTCATCTAAAATTCTAATGCCCGCCGCCAGCGACACTGTGTGACATGTGCTGCTCGCCGTGTCCCAGGGCGCGCCGCGTGCGAGCGGGTTTCCCCGCGGGGTCGAGGACACGCCGGGGAACCCGGACCCGGCGGCGGCGGCGGGGCCGTGAGCGCGGGCTTCAATTGCTTCGGGATCGAATGGGAATCTGTCCTCACTAGCATTCGCGCAAGTTTTCTTGATACACGAGCACCTTAGTCCTCGACTGGCGCTGAGTAGTACGGCACGTTGAGATACGTAGGTTCGACTCGGAACGGCACGTACCAATTTACAATGCTCGCAACAACCACCTCGTACTTTCAAAACAATAGTAGCATTTCTCGTGGCACGCTTTGGTGCGTGAAGTTCATGCCCATAGTTGGTACGCCCTCGTAAGCCGTGACGTAGCTAGTGCCGTCCTCTCCCCGCATCCCCGCTGTAATACATGAAGAAAACTTATATAGTAGTTCATCTTTCTGAGAGATCGAAGATTGAGGGTAAATGGGCACGGAGAAGGCTGCGGTACAGAGACCGCCAAGCAAATTCTTCGGCAAGTACGATGTTCGGAATTCAATCAAATTATTTACACACACAATAAACGCAACGTTGGAGATAATGTAATTTTTCCACCCATATTCGGAGCTCTCCTCTCGCCTCGTAGATTCAGGATTTACGTGTAAATGGGGCCAGTGCGAGACCCGGTGAAGGCAGTCGAACCGAGTGTGATGCCTGGTGAAATGACGTTTACGGGACCAAGGCATACGTCTGAATAATTTTCGCACTCCACTTCTCAATTCATACCGGGCCACGTGCGACCCGGAAGTACACCGATGCCCAGAGCTTCACTTTGCATCTAATAGCACGCGACGTATAAACGTTAAGAGTTTGATAGGAATTATTTCCGCTCTTGGAGCGGTTGAGCCTCCATGCATTGTACACGATATGGATCTTTCGGAGCAACAGCGATTTTTCTGGCGACTGGTACGGTACCGAGCGTCGGAGGGAATTATTTGCGCACTCGGAACGACGTTCTCCAACCTTTATTTTTTCTTGCACTTCTGACTACTCCACGCACCTACGTAGTGAAGAGAAAGTATCTTAATGCTGCAGCGGAAAGAGATTTTTCACAAAAACTGGAACACCTTGATTTTAAAAATGTGAATAATTATATTCCTTTATGTAGTGAATTACTACCTCTAACTTCTTGTGCAGTCAGAATATATGATTTGGGGTCCTTAATACAGAAAACGAATTACGGCAAAGGGTTTTATTTCCGTCCGTCCGTCTGTCTAAGGTCAACGCTAACGCCTAAACCAATAAGACATTTTCCTCCAAAATTGATATTTCGCAATTGATCTAGGCAAACTCGAGGCCTTTTTTGGGATGCACATTATTACAAATCTATCGAAAAATCTCCTTTAACATTTTTAGCTTATGGTTTGAAATAACATTTTCTTTAAGTGAATACACCCCCTTGTCCTTGCCGTTACCAGTCATTGTACGTAAATGGTAAATTTAAGATTGCAGAAATAGTTTCTTTGTACTTACATAAAATATTTTTAAATCAATACTTCAAATATACTTTTTATTGCAGAACTATATCCTCCTTATGAGAAGAATACGTATAACGTTTAAATTGTAACAGGTCATGTAATAATTGAAATTCCAAATAGAGTTGAAAATCATTGTAACGAAAAGATAAACTAAAAGTATCAAGTTGGCTTTGCCTAAGATACAATACATTTCTGAGACTCGCATTCCTGAAAGAAGTGAACAGTAATTAGAAAATTGTCATTTACAAGCTATGCTCAGATTGTAGCTATAACTTACCATATGCAGAATGAATTCTGTTTACACCAATACTTCATTATATATCTAATGTTGCTTTATAGAATTTGTTAATATGGAGTAAATTTGTTGTTTTGTAAACATGTGAAACTATTTTCTGTAGCTTCTTTTGTTCGTTTATTTATTTTCAAGAAATTTCATTATTCATGGGGAAGAGATTAATTCATGGGGGGGGGGAATATTTATCAGAGGTAAATGTGTCCCAGCCGACTTTAGATATGTCTTTCGAGTTCAAATAATTTGTCCGGGAAAGCAGAGATCGTACGTACGAGAAGTTGTAATTGAAAGATTGAGTATTTCGCTTACGAGAGATACAATTACACACTATATATTATAAGAAAGATAGAATGATATTGCGTCCACCGCCTGAATTCCTTTGCAAGTATGTAAACCTTTATTGGATGTACCATCTAATACGATAAAAACACGAGTTTTATATCGAGTTTAATTTCACCTTTTATTAAAGACACTGGATTAACGATTGGCATTGATTGGATATGTTGAGAAAAATGGCAAATCATGACTCAATACTTTACCATACTCAATACGATAGCGCAAATATGAATGATAATAATTAATGAAGAAGGGAGAAGAACAACAGAATAGCTCAGATGTTTCATAAGTTCGAAGAAAGACACTGAGGGGCACAAATGAAGTAATATCGCGTCTTGCGAAGAATCGTCGGATGCGCGCATCAAACCGGTCTCGCGACTATCGATCGCCGGCCAGCGACGCCCGGGAGGCGGAGGGCGCGGCGAGTGACAACAGGGAGCGCCCGCGGCGGCAGACGGAGCGCGGCGGAAGTTCGGCGGCCGGACCGCAACTTCCGCGCGCGGCCCAAGAGGGTTAGGAGGCGCGCAGTGATCCAGACGGAGGGAGGCGCTGGAGGAGAGGGCGCGCTTCGTCCATTCCAACTCCCGCCCTGCCCACAACGTCCCTGACGCCAGCGCCGCCTCCACCGACCCCGGTCACCACGTTACCCTCGTCGCCACCGTTACCCTCGTCGCCACCGTTTCCCTCGTCGCCACCGTTACCCTCGTCGCCACCGTTACCCTCGTCGCCACCGTTACCCTCGTCGCCCCGTTACCCTCGTTCGCCACCGTTACCTCTCGTCGCCACGTTAACCTCGTCGCACCTTAACCACTCGTCGCGCACCGTTACTCTCGTCGCCACCGTTACTCTCGTCGCACCGTTACCTCGTCGATCCGTTACCTCGTTCGACCCCGTTACCCTCGTCGACGCCCGTTACCCTCGTCGACCCCGTACCCTCGTCGACCCCGTTACCCTCGTCCCCCGTTACCTCGTCGACGCTTACCATCGTCAAACCCGTCCCTCGTCGAACCCGTTACCCCTCGTCACGTACCTCACGCCTCATCACCCCGTCGACCCGTTGAACCTCATCGCCCTCATCACGCCCGTCGACCCCGTTGACCTCATCGCCCTCATCACCCCCGTCGACCCCGTTGACCTTATCGCCCTCATCACCCCCGTCGACCTGACGAAGCCCCCTCCCGTCTCGCCCCTTCTTCCCTGTCATCCCCACTGACCCCGTTGCTCTCGTCGTCCCGACGCCCCCAACACCTCCGCCGCCCACATCACCTCCGTCGCTCCCATCGCTAGTTTTCCACCGCCTGCACGTTTGCCGCCCGTTCCCCGCCGTTCAGCCCTGCCGCTCCCCGCAAATCGCGGCCGACTTCGTTTCCTCCCCCGCCGTGGAGCCGGCGGGCGCCGTCCCTTCGCTGCCTGCGGCCGAATGCCCCCTCGCCGCCTCGCCTGCTGCCTCCGCGGGCGCCGCCCCCGCCCCGCCCCGCCCCACCCCGCCCCGCCCCCGCCCCCGCCCCCGCGGTGCGCAAGCGCGCCGGGCAGCGCGAACCAAGGCGCGGCGGAAGCGGCCGGACGCGGAGGAAGGCGCGGCGCGGCTCGCTGCCAAGGGGCGCTCACCTGAAATGGAGCTTACTCAGCTTGACTGAACGGTGGCTAACTGAATCGCGTTGTTTGCTGACTGTCTGATTCCGGATGAGTTGGCGCAGATTGCTAACCCCTTCGGCGGCCCAATACAAACATGCAGACAGAGACAGCGGGGAGACCGCCGCGGCGGCCGCCACCCCGCCTTCTGCCGGCGCGCGGCGGACCGACCCTCTCGCCGCCCCAGGGAGAGACAAAGACGGGGAGCAAGACACACAAACGCGGAGAAGAGAGAGAGCGCGCGCGGCGAGAATGTGATGCCCTGCGTGAAATGACGTTTCGGGACCCAAGGCATACGTCCTGAAAATTTTCGCACTCCACTGTCTCTAATTCTACAGGGGCCACTGTGCTCACCGTGGAGTACACTGCCGATGCCCGCAGCTTCAACTTTGGCATCTAATAGCAACGTCGACGTAATAAACGTTATAAGCAGTTTTGATAGAAATTTATTCTCTCGCTCTCTGGAGCGGTTGAGCCTACCATTGTCGATTGGTACATTCCCGATATGGTATCAGATCCGGCGCAACAGCCGAATTTTTTCTGGTGCGACTGGTACGCAAGTACTCACCTCGAGCCCTCGTTGAGTGGAATTATTTGCCTACCTCACGGAACGACGTTCTCCACACCTTATTTTTTCTTGCACCTTCTGACTACTCCAACGCACACATAGTAGTGAATGAGAAAGTACTCTTAATGCTGCATTCGCGAAAGAGATTTTTCAACAAAACTGGAACACCCTTGATCTTTACAAATTGTGATCAATATATATATACCTTTATGTAGTGATTACTACCTCTAACTTCTTGTGCAGTCAGAATATAATGATTTGGGGTCTTAATATCAGAAAACGAATATACGGCAAAGGGTTTTTATTTCCGTCCGTCGTCCGTTCTAAGGTCAACGCTAACGCCTAAACCAATTAAGACATTTCCTCCCAAAATTGATATTTCGCATTGATCTAGGCAAACTCGAGGCCTTTTTGGGGATGCACATTATTACAAATCTACCCGAAAAATCTCCCTTTAACATTTTTAGCTTAGGTTTGAAATAACATTTTCTATATAGTGAATACACCCCTTAGTCCTTGCCGTTACCAGTCATTGTACGGTAAATGGTAAATTTAAGATTGCAGAAATAGTTTCTTTTGTACTTACATACAAATAATTTTTAAATCAATACTTCAAATATACTTTTAATTGCAAGACTATAATCCTCCTTATGAGAAGAATACGTATAACGTTTAAATTGTAACAGGTCATGTAATAATTGAAATTCCAAATAGAGTTGAAATCATTGTAACGAAAAGATAAACTACAAAAGTATCAAGTTGGCTTTGGCTAAGATACAATACATTTCTGAGACTCGCATTCCTGAAAGAAGTGAACAGTAATTAGAAAATTGTCAATTTACAAGCTATGCTCAGATTGTAGCTTATAACTTACCATATGCAGAAATGAATTCTGTTACACATAATACTTCCTATTATATACTAATGTTGCTTTTTATAGAATTTTGTTAATAAGAGTAAATTTGTTGTTTTGTAAACATGTGGAAACTATTTTTCCTGTAGCTTCTTTGTTCGTTAATTTAATTTTCCAAGAAATTACATATATTCATGGGGAAGAGATTAATTCATGGGGGGGGGGAAATATTTAATCAGAGGTAAATGTGTCGCAGCCGACTTAGATATGTCTTTCGAGTTCAAATAATTTGTCGCGAAAGCAGAGATCGTACGTACGAGAAGTTGATATTGAAAGATTGAGTATTTCGTTACGAGAGATACAATTACACACTATATATTATAAGAAAGATAGAATGATATTGGCGTCCACCGCTGAATTCCTTTGGCAAGTATGTAAACCTTTATTGGATGTACACCATCTAATAAACGATAAAAACACGAGTTTTTATATCAGAGTTTAATTTCACCTTTTATTAAAGACACTGGATTAACGATTGCATTGATTGGATACGGTTGAGAAAAATGGCAAATCATGACTAACATACTTTACCATACTCAATACGATAGCCAAATATGAATGATAATAATTAATGAAGAAGGAGAGAAGAACAACAGAATAGCTCAGAATGTTTCATAAGTTCGAAGAAAGACACTGAGCAGGGCACAATGAAGTAATATCGCGTCTTGCGAAAGATCGTCAGAGATGCGCGATCAAACGGTCTCTGCGACTACGATCGCCGCCAGCGACGCCGCGGGAGCGCGGAGGGCGCGCGAGTGACAACAGGGAGCGCCGCGGGGCAGACGGAGCGCGGCGGAAGTTCGGCGGCCGACCGCCACTTCCGCGCGCGGCCCAAGAAGGGTAGAGAGGCGCGCAGTGATCCAGACGGAGGGAGGCGCTGGAGGAGAGGGCGCGCTTCGTCATTCCAACTCCCGCCCTGCACAAAACGTCCCTGACGCCAGCGCCGCCTCCACCGACCCCGGTCACCAGTTACCACTCGTCGACCACCGTTACCATCGATCGCACCGTTTCCTCGTCGCACCGTTACCCTCGTCCACGTTACCCTCGTCGCACACCAGTTAACACTCGGAGCCAACCGTTACACTCGTCGCCACCGTTAACCCGGTCGCCACCGTTAACACTCGTCGCCAACCGATAACTACCTCGTCGCACCGTTATCTCGTCGCCACCGTTACTACTCGTCGCCACGTTACCCTCGTCGATCCCGTTACCGTACTCTGTCGACCGGCCTACCGCTCGTCGACCCCGTTACCTCGTCGACCCCGTTACCCTCGTCGACCCCGTTACCACTCGTCACCCCGTTACCAACGTCGTCGACCCCGCTTACCCTCGTCAAACCCGTTACCCTCACGCCTTCAAACCCTTCCGTCGAACCCGTTGACACACACGCCCTCATCACCCCGTCGACCCGTTGAACCTCATCGCCCTCATCACCCCGTCGACCCGTTGACCTCATCGCCCTCATCACCCCGCGACCCGTTGACCTTACTCGCCCTCATCACCCCGTCGACCCCGACGAACCCCCTCCCCGTCTCGCCCCTTCTCCCTGTCATCCCACAGGCCCCGTTGCTCTCGTCGTCCCCGACGCCCCCAACACCTCGCCCCGCCCACATCACCTCCGTCCGCTCCCATCGCTAGTTCCACCGCCTGCACGTTTGCCGCCGTTCCCCGCCGTTCAGCCCCTGCCGCTCCCCGCAATCGCGCCGACTTCGTTTCCTCCCCCGCCGTGGAGCCGCGGGCGCCGTCCCTTCGCATGCCTCCGGCCGGGAATGCCCCCTCGCCGCCTCGGCCTGCTCCTCCGCGGCGCGCCCCCAGCCCGCGCCCCGCCCCGCCCACACCCGCCCCGCCCCCGCCCCCGCCCCCGCGCGTGCGCAGAGCGCCGGGCAGCGCGAACCAAGGCGCGGCGGAAGCGGCCGGACGCGGAGGAACGGCGCGGCGCGGCTCGGCTCCAAGGGTCGCTCACCTGAAATGGAGCTTTACTCAGCTTACTGAACGGTGGCTAACCAAGAATCGCGTTGTTTGCTGACTGTCTGATTCCGGATGAGTTGGCGCAGATTGCTAACCCTTCGGCGGCCCAATACAAACATGCAGACAGAGACAGCGGGGGAGACCGCCGCGGCGGCCGCCACCAGCTCCCAGCTACGCCTTCTGCGGCGCGCGGCGGACCGAACCCTCTCGCCGCCCAGGGAGAGACAAAGACGGGGAGCAAGACACACAAACGCGGAGAAGAGAGAGACGGCGCGGAGGCGCGCGGAGGAACGGCGGGGAGCTGGCGGGCGGGC
>BOPP01000010.1:17209370-17219600 GCA_017312745.1 Gryllus bimaculatus | reverse complement strand
GAGCGCAGCGCCGCCGCCGCCGCCGCCGCCGCCGCCGCTCGGGAAGAAAGCTCAGAGAGCGCCGAGAGGAAAAATATCATCTCGAACAACAACTGCAAAGGCCACAGAGCAATGATAAGAGTAAATAGTCGGCTAATGGCCAATTTAGCTTAACTCGTCCATGGCTCCTCTTCCCACGGGCAAACAAGCGTTTCCCAATTAATCATGGCTATTTGGTTGCCGCGTGTACACACGGGGCTCTTCCTTCCGCGGCGAGACGCGGCGGAGGCGGCGGGGGCGGCGGGGGCGGCGCGAGTGGCGCCGAGATGCGTTTTACAATACGACGGAGGCCCTCGCGGCCCCTGGGGCTTCGTCGTGCCCCACGCGGCCTCTGCCACGTCGCGTCGCTCCCGAGCACACCAACACGGAGATCTGTTCCTCGCGAATCAAAGAAATATTCGCATTTTGTGAGGAGATTATTATCTCATAGACAAGAATAACCGCCTAAGTTATCTTCTGATGGTCATGAGAAAACATTTTTGTTACTATTTCAACAAAAATTTCTAATATCTGGTGGTGGTGCCTTATTCAAATACAGTTTGAAAATATTTGTTTCCAAATTTGAAAACACAGAAACGTCGTTTATTTACTCATTAATGTGATAATATATCCTGACTAGACGATTTTAGGATGGTCAATTTACGACACCTTTTGTATTCCTTTCACACTATCCAATATCACCAATGTCCACCGACGTACGTATCAATGGTTGGATGAGCATGCTAGCCGAAGATGTAGAAGTAATAGTGTCTAAATTTGTGTAGTATAAGAAATAAATAATATAAAAATAAATAACAAAAAAATTCCCACTTAATGTCATTGGCTCGACCGTCTGAGGTGATTTAAGGCATCGACTGATGTCACTGCAGTGTTTCTGGCCGGGCGGTCGAGCGTTCGAGACTGAACAGAGGTAGTATTTTCGAGACTAGCTAGATAGTGGATCGAATACAGTCGTTGAATCGAGAAGACTTCTAGAAGTTGGCTATATTGATTGGTAGTTTTCCGTGGTTTCTCCGATCAATACCAGCGAATGACTGAGCAGTTCCCTGACTAACAGGCCACGAAACGCGCGCGCTCTTTTCTTCGTCTTCCTTATCCTATCCTCACCCCTTACACATATTCACAGGTACATGCACCTCGCTACTACATATGTCCGCAGCTTAGAGCTTGACCCAGGGTGGGCAGTGCCCGGCTGGTGGGAGACGGGGAAATACCCTGCAAACCGACGTGTAGGTCGGTGTTGAGTCTCATCCTTCAGCGGGGAATAATGAAAACATTCACTTTACGGACGCTACTACCGGTCGCAGCCGTTGACGCACCCGTAAATACGAAATAATCAATTAATAAATTAATACTGAAATAAGAATCACACTACGTAAACATTAACCGTAAGCCGATAGAACACGGTACAAGACAATCATGAACTTCTTCTCGAAGACTCGAAAGGAG
Source organism: Gryllus bimaculatus (assembly GCA_017312745.1). Classification (NCBI taxonomy): domain Eukaryota; kingdom Metazoa; phylum Arthropoda; class Insecta; order Orthoptera; family Gryllidae; genus Gryllus; species Gryllus bimaculatus. The sequence continues at coordinate 17,218,112 of BOPP01000010.1, read as the reverse complement.
GAGTACGTGCCTCCGGAGGCAGTCACGTCCCCGCGCAGGTCTGTCTCCGCGCAGCGCAAAAGTTCCGTAAGACGCGCGCCTCCGCGCCCGCGGCAGCGACTTTAATTAATCGGCCCGCGGGCAGCCGCCGCCGCCGCCACCACCACCGCTGCTGCTTTTTCGCCTCGCCTTTGGTGTCTTTGTCGGGCGCCGCCCCCCCCCGTCGCCGCTGCCGGGATTACATAGCTCAAATGTATAATGCATCGATCCTCTCGCAGACTTGTCCCTGAGGAGAGTGCCGCCCGCCGGTTGCTTTGTACTTCGACCCTCAGGAATTTTACGTACCGGCTTCGTAAGTCCAATGACGACGATCGGGTAGGCGTCCTTTTTGTGAAGCAGTCGCGTCTGTATTTCCTTTCATCCTTCTTTAAGAAAATAATTTATTTTCATATATATATATATATATATATATACGATACATATTTTATTGCTGTTTGACTGATTTGACGAAACACTATTCCAACTAAAATATCACTAATTGAAACTTATGAACTCAAAACTATAACACGTTGAATGATATTTTGAAGATACTAAGATGATCAATTATTTCCGATGACTGGTTATCCTTTATTCATCTTGGATGACTAGTTTTTCTATGTACTTCTTACAGTTATTCGTGGCAATAACTTGGACTTGTATAGCTTGGATAAAACCTTCAACATCTCCAAACGTAAACCCATCTCTGAGCCAACGCATAGACGCGTCTTTATCAACACTGTCGAGAATATGGGGAAATCTACCATGGAGATCTTTAAATTTCTACGCTTGTATCCTATTATTAGCTGTAAAGAGATTGTGATATGTATTTTGGTCTTCGAGATTTATCGGAGAGTAATATTTGTTAGACACAACCATGGCATTGTGCAGAGCTGATGTTTCATACCTAGCTAAAAGATACATCGCTGCCAATTACAAATACAAAAGGCTTCGCCCACCTTCTCTTCTTGTGATGTAGAGCCGCTCCACACACGGATTAGGATGGTGAATGAATTCTATACTTTGTTAAAGTTGAACATACCATAATGTTGAGGTTTTCAAGATCGGTTGGACACCAGTGTATTAGCTCATAGGAATACGTTGGATAGGATAGGTAATAGGATTGTCACACACCAGGAGTTAATAGCATTGATTTTGTTTTTTGGCAACATGAACATTTTTTAACATATTGCTTGGTGGATTTTTGATTTATTGTACGAGTTTCTCTAAACCCCACGTATTTGTATCTACAATGTGAGGCCAAGGGATGTATCTCTCCTTTTTCCAAAAGTGTGAGCGCTTTGGTCCCAGAGTCAATTAATCCTTTTATTACATTCAAGGTTGGGCATTTTTGATGACGAAATGCATTTAGATATCATTACTGAACATAGCAGTGATACTTAATAGGCTTGTTAATTCCACTACATTACTGGCATATAATTTCAAGTCATCCATACACAACATATTACTTATGTCATAGAATAGTTTTCTCTTTTCCATCATCTGAAATCCCTGTCTTGATTGATTCAACAATCTAGACAGAGGATTAAGTTGGAAGGCAAAACCACAATGAACTCCATTCCATGTATCGCATAGAAATATGCCACGTAAATGGGTATACGTTTTGATCTGTGTCTTTTGATGGTTGGAGAGAATTACTTCTGTCGTCCATGAACGCATAAGTGCCTTTAGGAGGTCTATGATTCAACGATGGATACCATATAATAAGAAAACTTTTGTCAGCCAACTATAAGGTACAGAATCATATGCCTTTTGATAGTGTACCCAGGCCACTGCTAAGTGTCTCTTCTTTTTCTTTACCTGACCTCTCACTATTGCATCTATTACTAATTGTTCTCTACATACTTTGATTCCCTTACGGCAGACTTTTTGTTCCTCAGAAACGATATTGTCAGCCCTTATGAAGGTGGTAATTTTATGTGCTATTATTGAGGATATAATTTTGTATAATGTGTTTAAGAATGTGATTGGTCTGCAGATCTTTGGATCTTGCGTTTCGTCACATTTTGGGTAATCGCCCATGAAATGAAGCTAAGCACATCAGAGGCGTCAAGTAATATTTTATTCACGATTATGACAAGAGATGTATGAATGTCTGTCAGACTCTTCCACCAAAAGTTCTGGATCCCATCAGAGCCTGCAGTTTTCCAGTTTTGGAGGTTTTTTATTACATCTTTTAGATCATTTGGGTCACTGTAGGAGTGCTCATTCATGATGAACAGGTTACATCTTCGATCCAACCAGCCTCAGCATTGTAACTACCAGGCTTGGCCCATAGATTCTACCAAAACTCTTCTGCTTTAGCTAGATCACGGAGCTGTTTGTTCAACAGGTTTCGGTAAGACTGTTGTGAAATTGTTTCTGATTACGACCAATTTCCTGAAACGCCGTAGTATTTTACCAAGAACAGTAATATTTTGTTTGTTTGAGAGTATTAATATATAAAACAAATTTGGTTCAAAATCTGGGTCTTCTCTTTTAATTTTTTGTATTTTAAAAATGTGATAAACTCTCTTTCAAACGTTGTTTGAATTGTTTTTGTTTTATAAACTGATAACCTAGCAAAGTCGCTTCTAAATTGTTTTATTTTGTTCTCAGTTCTCCTTTTCCATTTTGATATTTGAACTTCGTATTTTTTTATGTCTACCTGGGGTGAAGACGTATATTTTGAGCGCCCAATACGCGTATAGCTTAGCTTCTCGGCACGATCGCTACAGAACTGGTCGCGGATGCTCTGATTTTTAAACAATGCGAGCTCGTCGCGGCTGATGTGGAAAACGTAGGATTCCAGAATATGACAATGAGTACATCTTTCGACGCGGCCACCCAGGGGGTGCAACCTATCAGTGATTTTTCGAAGCAGTGGAAAGTCGATTTCAAAGAGCTTTGTACAAAAAATTAATTTTTAACAAATTGGAAAGAATTCGCGCGGTTTTTGGCCGCAATTAGACTATCTTGAAGGCGGTAAGATAAAATGTATGATATTTTCTTCTTAAATGCCTTCCAATAGAAGCAAAACTGATATGTCCGAAGCGTGGCGCCAAATTTCAATTCATTTGGCGTCCCATGTACCAACAACAGTTGTTACGAGCCTGTGATCTGTTCGAAGTTGTTTTTATTGCTAAATTATTATTATTATTATTATTATTATTATTATTACATAGCGAGGAAAATATTGGTCTTACTTGCATTTTTAATGCAATCATTTCATATTTAGAGAGTAGCATGTTGAGAGTAGCTTTCATATTTAGTAGAGTAGAGAATAGCTTGCCTTGAAAAAAAAAGCTGTTACAATATTTTGCAATTAAATTGATCATGCTATGTGCCAACATAAAATACCGTCTGTAGGTCTTTCTTCAATTTTGTCTTTAAAATCACGAAATCATTATATGATGATGGTAATAATAATAATAATAATAATAATAATAATAATAATAATAGTGTGATGGGCTTTCTCCTCTTCTGTTCAACATCGTTCCAGACAAAGGTATCTAAGAATAGAAGAGAGAACTCACAAAGCAAGAAATTTGGAAATCAATCTCCCTTAGCTTTCCCAAAAACAACCATTACATACCATACCTCGCATTCGCAGACGATCTTGCGATACCAACCGAGGACGAGGAGACAGTCATCAAGCATCTCGAGATGCTTAAAGAATGTGCTGAAAAAGTAGGGTTACAAATTTCATTCGTATGTCAAAGAACGAAATTGCGTGTCTGAAGACGACGTACGGTAAAATAAAAAGGGCACCATATTTTAAATACCGCGGACAACTCATCTAATCTACAGGGCATGAAAAAATTTCGCAGAAAAATTGCATCCAAAAACTGCAGAAAGCATTTGGACTAGTACAGAACATGCAGAACAAAAATCCATGTCAAGACAAACCTAAATTCGACACTACCACACAGACATAAAACTAACAGTCCTGTGACCAAGCGAAACATTGGCTCTTAACAGAAATACGAACTTGAAATCAAAAAAGATAGAAAAATAGACGCATACAGTTAGAAAAGGAAGATACAAAAATAGACGCAAAAGACGGTTACAATCAGTCGAATCAAAAGTTTTCAAACATTTCAATTTTGTTATTAGGAAATGGCGAATGAAATTCTTTCACCATCTTAAGGGAATAGGATACTAGAAAATTGGTCAAATTATTGATTTTCGCTTTTCGGATAAATAAACAGTTCAAACCTTGCTATTTCCAAATATATCAACATTTTTTTCTAGGACGCCTAGAAGTCCCTTTAATTCTTATTGAAATATCCTAATGCCTACGAGCCATGCATCCTGATGAATGCTGGAGCAGTACCCTTACCAATAATCACGATCCTCACGCGGTCTTTCCTTCCCTTTCCTTGTCCTATCCTTCCCCCTTACTTAAACGCTCACACGTACATGCACTACACAACCGCACATGTCTGGAGACCGGTCGGGATCTTCGAGCTTGACCCGGCTTGGACGGTACTCCGCTGGAGGAGATAACTGAAGAAGAAAACCCTCGCAAGATGACGTGTACGTTGGCGCCGGATCTCACACCCAGCGTGGGAGAAACACCGCCACCACCCGTCATAGAAAAGTTCACTTCTCTAGCGGGACTAATGACCATAATATTTGACGTGCTCCGAAACACCAACAAATAATTATTGATTACCGAATGCATTGTAATGCTTTCAAATGTGATCCTATGTTCAACCTACATGTTGTCCCATAAACAACACGCATTTCAATTCACAAAATCCATAATCCCTTATAGCGTCTCCTGAGTGATGCTTACATAACACCTATAATAGGCAAAACACTAAATAGATAATGTCATACTTTTTGGTTGTCATGTGAAAGGCTTGTTTTGTAACTTAAATCACTTTTATCATCATATTTAACCGCCGAGTTTCTCACACGATTCGTAAGGAAACTTGAATGAACTATAAAAATTCAGTTAACTTGGTAGACTGGTTTAATGCTCGTTTGTCATGGTCTGAAGGTAAAATGTATGACAGCTTTGGTCGTTTCTAAGAAGATAAAATGTCCGCCTACAAAAGGTTAGGAATGTTTAAATGCAAATGTTTTCATAAAACGGAAATAATTAAATGAAGCGATATATTCATAAAAATCACTAATGAAACAATGTACTAATTCAGCAAAATCTCATTAATGACATAAGTATTGTAATCTGAATAACTAATGATAATTTCATTAACTAGATTTACAAATAGTTTAACTCGTAGAATATTGAAATTTAATTTGGCCGGTATTATAAATGATTCTCGTTGAAATGAGTCAACAGATGACCCAGTGGTCGCAGTGTGTCCCTGAAGGTTTCTTGGTACCGCGCCTCTAGATGGCAGCCGCGAGGGCCGTTAACTAGACCAGATCATACACCAAAAAAATCGTCTGCACGAGTTAGGCGCTCGAGTTGTCCATACCCAGACGTGAATAGATTTTGCTTCAGTCGTGATTAGATAGATTAATTTTGTCGTCAATAGATTTTTCGGTATCAAGAACCAACAAAATATGGATTCGGACTACAGAACGAGTTAAAGGAAGTTATTTCCTATGTACAGGAACAATAATGCATTACGTTTTCGGTATCTGAGATCTACAAAAACGAATTTGTGTGCCGAAACTTTTTTTCCTCAGCATTGCAATACCTTCTTTATACTATATAAGTTGTATGCGAGAAAGTAAAAGGAACAAAATTTTAATGCATTTCAAATATACTTGTCTACATAATTGATTCAAAAAATGCATACCAATTTATATAACGCAAATTAATATTAATTGCTATTTAATGTTTAGAAAAGAATCGATCTGTCAGATATACAGTAAATGTAGTTGGGCCAATAAAATCTGGAACAATGCATTAGATTCTTTGGAAAGAGAAAATTCAGCGAGTTTTAAGAACGTAGTTGTTACTATAGTCGCTAGCCAGAAATACGTTTCTCGGAAGGCGGTGCGCTCGCGTCCCGCTGCGCGGTGGCCGCCCGCGCCGCCGGTGGCCCAAGTGACGGGCGCAGAGTGTACGCGCCGGGCCGTACCTCGGCCGCGCGGGCCAATGTTAGCTGCGCCGTTCTTCACCCCGACTTGGCTGAGGCCCGCAAGAGAAGTCTTTGATCTTCAGGGTTTGTTTTAATTAAAAGTTTTCGTTTATCAGGACGGCGGGCGCGGCGCCGGGCGGTGATGCGCGAGGGGTGGGGGGGGAAGAGGGGGGAGGGGTGGGACAACGTGGCGCCCTGAGGTCAGAGCCGCAGGGCGAGGTCGGGGGGGGAGTGCACGAGGCGGCCGCTCGCCGCGCCGCCGCTTCCGCGCCCCCCCCGAGCCACCCCCTGCCACGCCCTTCTCCGCTGCCGCGGGTTGTCATCTCTCACATGAATGCCGGCCCGGAATGCGGGAATTTAAATGTCTGAACGGCTGAACGAGGGGCGGGGGGCCGCGGGGGGGGTGAGGACCGCTCAAAGCCCCGGCTCCGACGGCGCCCTGTGACGGGGCACGCGCCCTGATTAAATGAGATCTTTGCAGGGCGCGGGGGCGGGGGCGGGGGCGGGGCGCGGCGGTTGACGAAGACAGCCTCCGCGTTGCTGAAGTTCGCGCACTCCAATTCCCAGGTTATAATATTAAGCAAACACGCATTCCTTTCAAAGGCCGGGCTTTTCGACTTCTCTCTAGAGGATGCGGTTGACTAATTTTTGCGAAGGAATGTAACAAGAAGAAGAGCGCGAGACAAAGAAAATTGCTTAATTCTGTTTTAAGAATCGGATTTGGAAAGCCAGTTACGTTAAATGAAATTAAATGTTCGATGCAAAACGAATACAAAAAAAATCAGTAAAACAAGATAAATGTTTTCAATTCATTTTCAAATTAATAAATTGGAGCATGTACAATGACTAATAATAAAGTGACCTGTTTTACCAACAGAAAAAAAATTGCAAAAGGATTTAGAAATTGTTTATTAAGAAATTGGAAAAAAGTTCTTTCAACTAAAATATGTAGCATGTGAGTGTTTTTTAACATTTTTTAACATTTTAATCGTTTTTTTCTGTACATTAAATTTATTTTTCATTTATTTTATAAATTAATAAATCAGAATTGATAATTATCAATAATCATGAAAAAGGAAAATCTCTAGTTATAACTCTCCCACGAAGAATGAAACTTAGAAATCTTGTGTAGTATTACATTTAAGAACAGAGTCGGATAATCTCAAGAAAAATGCTATTGTCACAATACTTCTAGGGTATACGTTTATTTTTAAAACTCAATTGGCCAAAAATATGGCGATAAAAACGGCCTATTCTTTGATTGACAAACTCGTCGTAACACCCTTTGCTACAGTACAGACTTTTGAAAAAAAAAAAAGATTCGAGTATTTGCTTCCTCCACTAACACCCATAAGAGATCTATTTATATTCTCATTCCCGCAATTGCCTTCCCTATCCTTATCAACTGTATCATCTCTATCACCCGATCATCTCCCATAAACCACACCCCGAGGATCCCTTCCACAGCTCGTCCTGCGACTAATCGGCGCATTCTTTGGCACCCGTCCACCCCCTCTCGCCGCCTCTTCGGCCGCGCGCGAGGTGTTCGACAAGTCTCCGCGGACAAAGCACCGAGCCGTGCGCGCCGCCTGTTAATGTATCCGCCGCCTTGTTCATATGTAATTGCTGCTTTACTGCCGGCGCGCGGCGCGAGCGCGGCGGGGCGCGCGCATGTCGCGCAAGTGAACACGGCGCGCGCATTTATTCCTGACATACGAGCCGTGTTGGCGGCGGGCGCCCGCCGCCTCGCGCCGCAAGGCCGCCTGAAATATACGGGATTCGGAGGAGCAGCCAGCAGAGGGGCGGGGATGCGCTGTGCAGCTCTTCGGCGCAATGCGGCGGTGGGACACGCATGGAAATACGACTTGTGAATGAACCGGAGAAGTTGTGAACCGAATTCTTCTGAGCGCAATCACTAAATCGTGAACGCCCTTTTCTCCTGATCCATGAAATGCATAGAGATATTGGCAATTCTCGAGATGAGTGATAAGCGATTTTCTTTAATACCTGGGAGAAATAACAGAAGAACAAATTATTCAATTTGATACTGATATACGTTGTTTTATCCACCGTATTCTCATATTGTACTGTCTTATTCTTCTATTTAAAATACTTTTCTAGTTCTGTTTCATCTGGGAGGTCTTAAATTATTTTAACTTTATGAACGACTTCTGATTTCCTCCAATTTATTATGCATCCTAATCTTGGCAGTTAAGAGTATTATGACGTATTTTTGAAAATTTTTCAGAACTTTCATTGTTAATTAGTGAATCTGGCGGAAAGTTGTCTTAAGATTTCCTATTTCTGAACACAAGTATTTCTCTTCCAATTTTTCATTCATTCATGTAGAGTATTCGGCCCACGCAGTAAAACCTACAATCCGCCGGTCTTCTTATCCAACGGCATTTAGCATCACCTGCCAGGCTACGCGTTGCCAAGACGGGCCTACCTGCGCTTTCCTCTCTCTCTCTCTCCGCACATTGCACCTCCGCGGAGACAAGCGACCGTCGCCCTAGGATAATGCGCGCACAAAGGCTACACAGAAAGGCCATCTCGGCCGCGCGAAACGCCGGGCGACGGCGGCGGCGGCGACGGCGGAGGAGGAGGCGGGGCGCGGGCGGGGCGTGGGGCGCCGATGCGCGGGTTAATACCTCTCCTCCCTCCC
>BOPP01000010.1:17170239-17209365 GCA_017312745.1 Gryllus bimaculatus | reverse complement strand
GCCCCCGCCCTGTCCCCTCCCGTGCCCGCGACGCTCCGGGGGGAAGGCACCCTCGCCGCCGCCGCCGCCTCCGTTATGAAGGCCCCGGCCTAATGTCTCTGTACGCTTTTACAAGCCCCCGCCCTATATTAAACAACAGAGCAGCGAGACCGCAAATTGTTTTAACGCTGATTTAAGGCCGAAAGAAAGAGGGTTCCAAGACACTAATCAAGCAACGCCTCATCTGTTGGTTTTTTTTTTTTGCTGCGAGGAAGGAAAGAAAGAAATCAATGCTACGAACCTCGGAAAAAATGCGATTTTTGAATTTGTGTGCTGTCGTACATAATGTGAAGTTTTACATGAACAATTGTTTATTACTTTTATTTACCTATGATCATTGCTACGAAACTTAAAGTAATACAATATCCAAGGTTTGAATTAATTTTTTAATTAACTTAAATAATACAGAATTTATTTAAAATTTTTTGAATTATGATAGATTTCTACATATATGAATATTATGGCAGTTTTGTTTAAGAGGCATATACGATTTTATTTTTGAGATTTACATTTAAGTAACAGTGTACCTAGGTCGCTTTGAACCAACATTTCATTAACCTCGAAATTTTGTACACTTGTGCACCGCTTTATATGTCAGTTTATTTCATTTCAAAGAGCTAACCATGTCAACTTTGCTGGTAAATGTATAATTATACTACATTAACCCAAATAATGTGTCGGTTTGTATTACAGGTTTTGATAAAAAAGTAAAATTATATACGAGTCCTGCCCTGTCCTGTGGTTCGATAGCCCGATACGGGCCTTGACGGACCAGCTGTGGCCCCGCCTTTGGGATAAAGAGTTCGTGTGGGTAGAACGAAGGCATCCCTTCATCGTATATATTGATCTTCATAACCTTAGGTTGGTCTTTCTGATCGTCACGCAGCAACCGATACCGAGACATTTGTAAGGAAAGCGCACAGTTACAATTTTGTCCCGGGAATCGAACCCGGGGTTGCGAGTAAGAAGGCGCTAATCAACGAGCCACAGATGGTCTTCACGTACGAGTACCAATAGTGAATTATTATTTGCATTTCCTAGTTTTATTTATTCCGTTTGTACGATAGAGTGGATATTTTCCAAATCCTCGAACCATTTAATGCGTTAATAGATATGAAATATTAAATTTAAAAAAATTATGTGAGAGTATAGTTTTAACAAATACACAAATGTTTATTTCTGGTTAAGGAAATTGGAAGAGGAAAATGGTATTCCTCTACGTGTTTAACGCCTTGTTTCTTTCGTGTTTTAAGAAGAATGTATTTTTGATAAAAACAATTCTATCTTAAAACAGAAATTAATGTTCCCATTTACACTACGATAATTAATTGTATCGTGACTAAATAGTATAAAAGGAATGAACAAGAAAATAGTCTAGTTTTTTCAAATGTTGCTAATCTCGCACTTTCTTAAATTTTATTTTCTTTTATATATCTTTAACTTTCATTCATTTCTCAATTATTTGTAGTTAAAATAATGGGTTAGGATTCTGTAACTCAAGAACACGTGCGCAATGATCTTCTCCCTCGCACTGTTTTCTGACTAAATAAATCTAAATAAATAAGACTTTCCGCATTCAATTTCCGGCTGCAGCGCAATAACGAAATTGGTTGCCATTATTATGACTTTTTATACGTTCAAGTTTTCAAAATAAAAATTTTTAACATTTTTATTTCATTTTTTCAGATTAAAAAAATGCTATTTACGTAATTACTAGTTGACATTCATCCATTTCACCAGAGTATAATAATGTCTGACTAATGCCCCTGCCAGTAGTGCTCAAAGCACATATCATGCTCAGAGAGTATTCCAAGTCGCACCGGCCCTCCCCTGAATGGCACGCCCCCGGCTGCTTGAGCATTGCGACGGAAGGACGGCGCGGCCGTGCGCGCCCCTGAGTGCGCTTCGTAATACAGTAAAGTAATTCGCGAGGCGTCGGAAGGCAACAACAGCCCGCCGGGGGCCTTTTGGGCGGCGCGTGCTTACATCAGCTTTAAAAATTAACAGTGATGCACGAGTGGACCGACGCGCTCGCGGGGCGGGGGCGGGGGCGGGGCGGGGTCGGCGCGTGCGCGTCTTGGAACTTCCTCAGGCGCCCCGGTCCGTTCGTCCCGACTCGTCCCGCTCAGGCGGCTGCCTTGCGAAGGGGCAACGTTGCGGATGGATGAAGTTGCCGTCAAACGTTGTGCGATTCTAAAGATAATATTTAACTTCCGATAAACGGATGATTATATTAGTTAATATTATTGTGACATTTCTATGTTACAAAGGCGTAACACGTTTTCATAATACGGACTTATGATTCAAATTAACGTTAACACACGTTCATACAACATAAAAGAGACACAAGTATATATGGTGGTGCAACACAATACTCCAGACTCCCCTTCTAGTTGGTTTCGTATTCTCTTGGGCGTCTGAAAGACTTTCAAAATATCTCACAGTACTTGGGATGTAACACCTTCGCGCACCCCACCATCACATAGCTCTGTCTCAGTCCTCAACCCTCACATATTGCACAGGGCATTCCCGGCTTCACCTCCGAGCTTTTCCCAAACAAGCACATTGCACATAGTTGCCAGTCATGTCAAGAGACTATAGAAGGCTTGTAGTATTAAAATAATTCACGAGACAAAGACTGTCCCCATGCTACAAACGCAAGTTAAAAGTGCGTGTCTTACATGGATTTGACAGCCACAGCGTTAGTGTCCGCGTACTTTGACTCACCTGGTCCAACCCCAGGTTCACGAGGTCGAATCACTTGACCAGTTTATGTAAACGTGTTACGGCTTTGTAACATGTAAATTTCAGAATAATCTAAACTAATATAAAACAGATAATATAAATATATAATATACAACATAATATAAACAATAAATAAAATGACAACTTTATAGCCAGGTTGTATTTGCAATTTTCGAGAACTAAGGTGATCTTAATGAAAATCTGACTTGCTTAATTTTGTAGGCGTACTTTTCTCTATCTGAGAAACAAAATGAAGATAAAATTTACAGCTGCCTTTGAGATTATTTTCAATTGGTTCAATTTCATGGAAAATAACGAAAAAACAACCTAAATTTTTGAAAAATTTGTAGGACTTTATTCTAAAATATAATTTTGAAGAATATATTTTATTGAGAACAATCTCTATCTTCAAAATTGTAGTTGTAGGAACACTCCGAAAGAATTGTGAACATTTGCTACGGCTTTATGTAAAATACTCCAAAACTTAAAGATTTCATTTCAGGCTTCGAGTCAGCCCACGTTGATTGGAGAATAATTATTTTGGACAAAATGTTATCAGTGTTTTTTCCAGACTGACGGGCGGACGTTTAATACAAAAATGCTCTGCTTTCTTATAAGATGTTTGGGTTTAACAGGTGTGATGAATTTGATTTTATTAATAATATATTGTGAATTCATATTTATTGAAGGGGATACATGTTCTCAAATAAACCAATATGAATAATACGTTCATATTGTTTGATTTTAAAGAATTATCCATTTTCTATGCTTAGTGTATACCTTTAGAAGTCTCAAAAAGTATTATACAGCATTTCTCTAAAAATGGTTCTTAAACGAGTATATTTTCACAAAAAAGAGACTCTATTGGAAAATAGAGGGAACTAGAACTGCTTGATTTTTGTGTAAATTAATTTTTATGCTCACGAACAATGCTAATATAATGAAGTAACACACTAGTGAGCAAGATCAAGTTACTAAGTCACGCGACAGTTATAATTATGTAAGTGTCCAAAATTCCCTCACGCAGTTCATGAATAAAGAAGCTTGTCGTCGTGTTTTTATGTTTATTACAATTTCAAAGCATGTAAATTAGTAAACAGAAGGGCTCTCCTAGAAAAATCCGACAAAAGTGTATGAACGAATCGTGAAGTGGAAGCAGGCTACTAGAATCCAGAGCACAATTTTTCCACGCGCTGTCCCACGCGCTATCTGAGCCAAGACAGCCATATTTCCGCGCGTCCGTGGGCGTCGCTATCTTCCGCGGAAGGAGGCGGGCGCGCGTGGCGAGCGGCGGCGCGGACGCTTTGGCGTCACCGTGGCCGAGCACGGTCGTTGCTCCGCTGTCGTTCTGGTCCTCTGTCTCATTTGCACATTGATGACGCAGGCGTCTTTCCTCCGAGCGCCGAGCCCCGCGCTTCCGGTCGCCGCGACGCCTCCCCGCCCCCACACGCCCTCAGACGACCGCTTCCCCGCCGGCGACCCACTTTCCCGCTCTCTTCGTCGCCTGCAAGCGTTTTCTGAAATATGGGTTTCATTACACGCGTAACGAATTGATGAAACGTGGCTTCTGAAATATGAGTAGGATGTTTTCTTCATGCAGTGTCTTTGCGTGAAATTTCGCGTAAATACCTGATGTCGCCATAAATTCTTCGAAGAGTTTATATTAGAATTCAATGAAAAACTGTTGAAATTATTTTGCTTATATTTTTAAAGAGAAAAAGATATGCCCTCATTTCAACTGAAATTATATATTACAGAAATAACAGGATAGAGGAATAATATATAGGCACTCTACAAAGTAAGGGATCTTCTAATAAGGTTTAATACAAAATCTTTTCATAAATGTATGAACGGTTACAATGGTCACCACTAGTAGTGGTGATAAGACACCAGATATTGACGAGAAAGCAGAAATGTGTTGTAGAAAATAATATAAGAAAAGTTAAAAATACAGATCTGATGTGTGATCTGACTAGTACAAACTTCTAGAGCAATGAAGGAGGTTGGAGATGATCATTTTTTCCAATGAACATGCGATACGAAACTTCATATATCAAAATTACGTATTTGATATTTCCTCCTGGTTGTTAGGCAACCTTTCCTGCACAATTGGTCGCCACGTTTGGTAACAGTCAAGGAGTTTTCGTTTACGTAACACCCATCCATGGAGATAATTAGTAATTGAAGGCAAATATCATATGTGGAACTTTGTTATATTAAATTACTTCCCAAAGTTTCATTGTGTAAAAGTGATTCACTGGTGAACAGCAGTTTTGCAACACAGAATGTGAACAGTATTCTCAGCTAAGACTTGGGCATTGAATTCGAATGATAAATCAGTTTTTGCCTAGCAGATTGTTTTCTTGTTACTCGCTACTTTCTATTTATGGAAATATTTGAAAACGCTGCATATTGAATATTTTGCTGTAACTTTATTTAATAATCCTGAAGATATAATTGTTCAGGAACAATAGAAGCGTGTTCAAGGAATTCCTATACATGACGCTAAATTCAGAAAATTCTCGGTAGGTCATGCTCGAACAGATAGAATCGCCTTGTGTTTTTGTGTGTTGCGTCCCAGCATTCAGAGATGTAGCAGCGTGGATAGCGGCGTGGATGTGACTGCTTGTTGTTCTTGGTTCGTGAAGGTTCGTACTTTGTATTAATTCAGAAGACGAAATGTCTCATAGTTGTGTAAATAGCCCAATACGTGACGTTATATCCGTGGAGAATTAACTCTGAAATCGCCAAACCGAATTTAATCCTCAGCAAGGAAGTGTTATGAACTTTCTTTCGGATGTAAGGTATGCCATTAGAACAAGAATAAGGCCTCCCATGTATGCTATGTTGTAATGTGTGACACACCTGACATGCTAATTAAAAGGGTCACGACACATACCCCTTGCTCTTCCTATCATTTGGAGGGAACCAACGGATCAGAAAACAGATTGTTATTTTTGTCCGACATAAGTAACTGAAATCGCCTGAAAAACGAATAAAACTGAGCAATATCCTAATTTACCATCTACTAAAAGGCGTGAATGTCACAGTGAAGAATTGCCGGCATGAACATTCAGAAGACAGCGGAGGCAAATATCCATATTGACCCAACATTTCAAGCCTCCTCTTCTGTTTCTTAACACTTATGTTGTATATCTTACTATATACAATATCTGTTGTTATTAGAGCGTGTCATTTTTTCCAGAAACACGTGAATGGGTGACAACCAGAACGGTCTAAGTGATATTTTATAAATTCTGAGAAATCTATTTATTTAAGTTAATATCACTGTAAAGGCGTGTGCTTTGTTTTATCATTAAAACTACGAACATACATCACCAATGAAATATGGCTTAAAATAAACACGTTTTTCTCATTTTTTTATTTCACTTACACCGTTCTGGTTTTCATCCATTCATATAATACACAGGGAGACATACGCAATTACAAAAACCATCATATCATGGAAACTGATGCCAATACAGAAATTCCGAAATTAGATCTGAATTGAGAATTGTCTTCCAGAAACAGTGTATTTTATTCCTGTTTCAGAAAAATATTTTCCTTTTGTAGACCAGTGTTGTCATTCATTCTTGAAGTTGATGTAGAAGTTCGTAACATTCAGTCTGATATGTCTGTATAAATGAAATGCATAAATTTAATCAAACATTTTTAAAGTTCGTTTTCATTGCACCTGTATTTCTCGAAACATCAATTTTGTAATAATCTAGAAAGAATTAACGTTTACTTTCTCGCATACTACTTTCTAGCATAGATAAAGTACTATAATGAAATAAGAAAAAGCCGATTTTTGCCAGAAAAATTGGAAGGTTTAAGTATGTATGATACAAATTGTGATGATTTTATGCATATGTGAACTCTGATGTTCCTGTGATGTAATGTAAAAGTGTTATTTGTATCATACATATTATGTAAACTCTGATGAACCTGTTACCAAGTTTAAAAAATGACTTGCGTTGTACTAGTTGGCCAGACGATGTTTGCGACTTGACCAGGATTATTTTACCACTGACATTTTAAAATGTTAAATTTTAGTTTATGATGTGGACAATACATATGTTACAATTTGTTTTATTATTATGATTCACATGCATCCCTTTAGTGGATATGTTTCACAATAAAATTGATACAATCTGCATCATTTGAATATAACTTTTATTCGATATTTGAAAAAGACCTCAAGTGTCTTTTTTATGAAGGTTAAAATACCAACGCAATTAAATAAATATTCCAAATTAATCAGTTTGATCTTCGGGCAAATGATTGCGATATTTGTAAAGCTTACGTAATATGCATTTACATTGTAACTTAATATAGAATAAGTTTTCGCATCTAATATTCTACGATTAGGTGAATTTGTTAAGTAAATTAATATCAAGTTAAACAATGAAAATGAATTTTCAGACTACCCAACTGCCGCCAAGTGGGTATTCTTAAATTAATTTTACAAACTGACATCGGCTCAAATGAAGCGCGGGAAATTCGAATTTACCATTTCAAATTATTTTCCAATTTACGCACAAAATACTCATATTTTCAAAAAATTGAACATGACCTTATTTGAAGATGTTATTTTGATGAACACCTATCGGGATCGATTTGTGAATATCAATTTTGGAGAAAAATCAGTTAAAAATTCAACCCCTAGCGTTGTTTACAGAAAGACGGACGGACATTTTGCCGTCAATATATTTTTCGGTATCAAGAACCCACAAAACATGAATTCATTACGTGTTAGAGGATTTTTTTCTAAATTTAGCAACCCTTTTTTTTTTGTTACCAGGACTCGCCAATAGGAGTTTTTCTGCCGAAAATTCGCCATTTTCCCCGCAGCATTACTTAACATTCTCTCTAATACGTAAGCGGTAGCTAGAAAATAAAAAATACACAATAATTGTGATTTTTTTTACATCTCTCTCATGTCGTTCATAGTTACCCTCATTTTGTATCCATAATTGCGTTTATGAGTACGTGTGCTTCAAATTCTTATAAAGAGTCTCGAAAACTTAAAATTATTATTTGGAAATGAGCTGGAAATTCTGCATTTTCAGAAACGTTCACACGCCATTTTCTCGTAAACAGCTTCAATTTTTTCCTTAAATTTCTTCAACGGATACTACTAAATGGACTAAACAAAATGACGTTTGTGCGGATTTGATGAATTCTTGTAGTTGTTTTTTTCTAAAATTACGCAAATGTTATTTTTTAAATACCTCTCATGCCGTTAATGTGCCCAGTCCAAGCGACATGTATGTATTTTTGCATTTGTGAGTGCAGGTGGTTCAAATGACTTCCAGTGAAGTTTTTCGAGAACTCTTACGGCTTCTGTAAATAGAAGTTTGAAATTTAACATTTACAGTAACACTTACGTTAGATTTTCTTAAAAACGGCTTGACATTTTTCAAAGAAAATTTCCATATAGGACGAGGTTTTACTCTTCTATAGTATTCTTAAAGTAATATTTCCGTTCTACTAATAGGAAAACGAAAAATTGAGAAATTTTCAAAAAAATGTATTTAAGGTGACGATAGATGGCAGCTCCTAAGATGAGACAAGACCAAAAAGTTAGCTCAGACGAAAGAAATTAGAGAGCTAACTTTAACGAGAAATGCTTGCCATTCTGTAGCACCATTAGTTTCTCATGTGGTCGAAATACTCTTTTAGAAATGGCGTAGATTGCAAGAAAGTATGTGCAGTTGTAACACCAATAATTTCTGCAAATATACTCCTACTCTGTTTTTGATCAATTATTGGGAAAGTTTCTGAAATGTCCGTAGGTACGATGTTTGGTAAACATTTTCATCCGAAACCTTTCTCATCTCCATATGCTTGTTTCATTTTCTGGAAGAAAGCCGCTTCTTCTTTCAAGAAGAAGTAGTTTCTGTGTTTTTATTATTTTCCAAGAATTGAACCCTATTTTTTCATGTAACAATCGATGACCAGAAAATACTTAGTAATTATTTTTAGTTGGTTTGTATTGTGTTTGAACGATTTAGAAAAATGTGGCAAGAGTTTGTTTCATAGTCCCATAAATCGACATAATCGTAGTCTCATAACACATTCGGCTAAAAACTGACCAATTAAATGGACCACTCTCATACTGAACCTAATACTTTTCCCATCTTAACGTTTACAATGCTCGAACTTATTCCCATGTTTGTGAATCATTAAGTAAACCACGCGAACAGAAAATCAAACATCATTTGAAAAGTCCGCATTTAAATCTGAAGAAAGATTGTTAAAGAAGCGGTAAGTCACACAGTGGCAAATTGTTCCTTATTTAGTACAACATATTTTAAAATCATCCAAATGCTTCCTATGTTTCCTCTTTTATTCAGTAAAATTAAAATTTTTATTATCTTATTTATGAAAAAGAAAAACCTTTAGAAACTGTGATTTCAACCTTTCTAGACATGAATTACTGTAAAAGATTGCTGAGGAGTACGTACTACATGGTTAAGTACTTTTGCTAGAGTCGGAAGAGTCGCAACATAACAGCACAGCACAGCACTGCCTGTGAACGGCGGTGGCGTGGGGGGGGGGGGGGCGAGGGGGACATGCTGGCGGCGGGCAGATGGCACGAGCGCGCGCGCGCACGTGACGGCGGGGGGCATGGGGGCGCGGGGGCCGGGGGCCTGGCAGAGAGAGATGGCGCAGTGTTCGTCCCTGGCTCGCGCGCGGCAAGCAGTCAAAGCGACAATAACAAAAGGCGCAATCTATTCCATGTGCGCTGGGGCTGCAGGTGATTCTGGGAGAACCGCCGCCGCTCGCCGCCACCGCAGATAATCGTAATTGAGACTTGGGCTAACTTCTCTCTCTCGATTTGTCAGAGCAGGAAGTTTCTCATTCATTATCATACGTTCACTAGTTGCTTTTCTTCCCTTCTTATCTCTTTCTTTGGGTCTTCTCTTATTTGATACTATCATCGCAGCACTAAGGAAATGTTTGTGAAGTGCGCATGACAATTCGATTCAAGAAGCCCATCGACCAGCGAAACTGTCATTTCAAGACACTGGATTCTATCTGAAAGCCAAGGAGAAGATAGAAGAAGATAAACAAAGGTGAGGTTGGACAACATAGGAGGAACGTTGCCTCGTAATACTATTGCTATGGTTCACAATCGCGTTTGGAACAAGTACTAATCTATATCTCGTTTTAATACGGATTTTAATATCGTACCGGGAAACCCGGGACGTTTCATTAGACATTCAGCCCACAATTAGCTTTCGAATGCACAAACAGCAGAGTCTGCAAACAAGCCGCGGTACCCTTCCATCCGCAAAGCCAACGTCGGCACTATTTATTTAAATGTCCATACAACAAACAACTTAATTAAGCTTACAGCACATTAATCTTGCAAATTTTCATGTTGTGAACGTCCGTGTTTAAGGTGTAAACAAGTCTTAAGAGTCTCGGGAGAAGGTTTGAACGCGGCACGCGTGGAGGTGTAAGAACCAGTTGTCATGCGCCGCAACCGCACTGATTAGCATAATTTCACCTAGCGATTATCTAGGCGCGCACGCGACCTGGCGCGGTGGCGGGGCGGCGGGCGGGGGGCGCTTCCGTCGCAGAGGAAGTTTATTAGGCGAGCGGCGACTCGCGCCCCGACAGGCGCAGGGTGGGCCGGCGGGGCGAACACGAGCATCCGCCTGCGCTCCACCACATGCCCGCCCCACCCCCACCGGCCCTGGCCTCGGGTAGAAGCACGTGCGGTCGCGTGCCTCCTGGAAGTTGGAGCTTTGCGTTAAGAGCTTCCACGTGGATGTCCAGGATTTGCACTGGGTGGAGTTTGAGGATCTCGACACAGTCGAGGTTCGGAGGTGACGATTTGTTGAGGTTAAGGATTTTTGCTCTATTGTGGATGAGAGGTTGCGCTGTGTTGAGGGTGAGGGATTGCGTTCTGTTGAGGTAGAAACGTGGCGCTCTTTCGAGGTTCAGAATTACGCTGTGTTGAGGGTCCAGGTTGAGGAGTTGCGCTCTGTTGAGGTTGAGGGGCTGCGCTGTGGTGGGTAACGAGTTGCGTTCTGTACTGGGTGAAAATATTGCGAGTACACATTTGGCTTCTTTTACTTTCGAGATGGTTAATCTTTCCATGTTGGAAAGGTTTTTTTCATTTATGTAGTTATCAAACAACAGTTACTTTTAACATTTTTGCAAAAATATGCGATTCTCTTACAAAATATTGTTCCTAGTATCTCTCTTTCCTTGAGAAAACGATTAGTTCACTAAGTTTCCGATGGCCGCGCCAACTGCCGGTGTCCTAGTCTTAAGGTACTCAGGAACTGTTAGAAATAAAATGAGCATGCTCTTTTGATCTACTCGCTATTTCTCAACCGTAAATATACGGTTTGTTTTTCTTTTTATGATCTAACGTTTGTTTGTTTCTTATTGCTGCTGTTGTTGTTGTTTAGCATTTACTTACTACGTTTCCTTCTTACAAGTTTCGTCAACCGACACCGTAGCAGATGAAGAGTGCTGTTTGGACTGTGCGAGCGAGCACAAGCCTCCTAGCTATGTTAACAAACGTACTACATAAAAATGCCTCGTGATTAAGAGCGCCAGCAATGTGGCGCTTATTGCTATTTCTATCCCAAATATTAGCAACTTACAAAATAAATAACCTGAACAGAATGATTGATTGGTGATTCCGTGAACGTTATTTCTAAGGTCATTAGTTCCGAATGTGTAGTGCATGTTTTCATCAGTAGGAGGTGGTTATGATTCTTCCCCGCTGAATGGCGAGATTCGTCGCCGACATACGTCGGCTAGCAGGATTTTCCCGAACCTTCCTTTCCCACCAGCGCAGTGGGGCCCCGCCCACTCGGAACAAGCTTAAAGTTCCCGACTGGTCTCCTGACTGTTGAGTGATAGTGTGTAAGTAAGAGGTGAGAATAGGTCAGGGAAGAGGAAGGAAAGATCGCGCGCGGTTCGTCGAGCGTTTGTTAGGGTACTTTTCAGGCATTCTCCGTGTTGATCGCAGAAGCCGTGGAAAATGCCTTGTCATCTTATTGCTATCTCTTTGCACATTACAAAACGACCAGGCATTTTGGATAGTGTATCTTAACATATTCCGACCTAGTTACTCTCCTGCGAAATATTACTTCCAAATATTGCTAAATCGTCATCTTTTCGAAAAATTAAAAGTTTCAATAAGTGGTAGTGAAATTCTTTCGTGACAATTTCAATTACTAAGATATATTTTTGTAGTACATTATTTTGAAGTGTTTAATACTTAACAAATATTAAACACTATGAACAAAGGCACGTTTTGCAAATCTGCTCACAGTTTTACAATTTCTTTTGAACGATTCTGTCTCCAATTTTCTTTCAAAAACCTGGATACGACGGGGCTTTTTCGGAGAAGCACCGACAATTAAGAGGTGCCGCAGGTACGATATATGGGCCGGGGTCTGGCAATTGGCTGCCGCCCCCTTGCAAGGGGTTACCACAAAGAACGGCATCGCAATTAGCGGATCCTCCTCTTCCTGAACTCCCGGTAATGAAAGGAGATTCGACTCCTTTTGACAGCCGTGAGTTATGGATATAGCGATAAGAGGTTTGGAAAGTATAAATTTTAACGCAGTGGTATTAAATTTGAAGGACCCGTAATTTTGCACCGAGAAATACAGAGGAACGCTTATTGTATAGTGTTATTTCAGAAAAATACATTTACACCATCGTTTAGTGGTTAGGCGGTGATTTCGAGATATTTTTTAGGTCACGTGCCGGCAGCGTGCCTTTGCGGGTTCCAAATTCGCAAGATTTGGGCTAGACTAACTATTGTCTGCGGGGCTGGTGGCAGGTCCTCTGTTAATATATCATCTGGGCGGTCCTCTCCGCGTACCCGGGCTTCTGGTAATTATGGGTTTGAAGGGAACCGCTTTGAAGGCCGAGATTGACTGTCCGACACGCAGACGAACTTCTTCGGAAACCCTCAGCAGGGCGCGCGGCTCCGTACGCAGACTTGGGGCAGGAATGCGCTGTTTATTTCGGGGTTCGCCTGCTAACGGTATCATCGTTTGCACGTAACGATGCAAAGTGGATCATCAATTTCAATTTTGTGACCCTGTCCGCCCTGCGACCCATTCCTGAATAAAGACTTAAGACAATCATAGAAAAATGTTTTAGTAAGGATACTCTAAATTGGTGCTCTAAAATGAAACGGAACTGATTTCGTGGGAAAACTAAATTGCGTTCCCTTAGTGATTTTGTTCTCTCCGGTGTATTCTACAAGCGATGCATTTCAGGATCGTAGGAAATTATCCAAAATTTAACGATTATGAGTTCTGTACTTATTGTTCCTGATATGGCTCTCTGATATTTTAAATTAAACATACAAATTAAAATAAGTTAAATAACGCTTTAAATCACTGGTCTTCCCCTTCCAGATATCGCTAAGAAGAAAAAATTGAATTCACTGAAAAATGAAATATAGAAAAATATTGCATTCGTATAGCACAGTTTTTACATAGAATATAAAAACAGAATTCATGTATGAATTCTTTACAAATCAAGCCTGTGATTAATTAGTAAATTTAAAGGTTGCATCAAAATTAGATAGATCCACTTTGTGTATGTTAAATTAGTGGTGCTACAACCGCACATAGTACCGTATCATATTTTGTATCGGTTACCTGAAATCATGCAAGTTGAACCAAAGCCAAAATTTAACAAAATTGAATTTGATTGCTTCTGTTATCGCGGCCAACAAAGGAGTACACGCATTAAAAACAGTAAAACTTGCTCAATGCAGAACGTGCATAATGCGGAAATCTGTCTAATGTGAACATAAAAAGTGATCCTGTCAAATATAAGTTCGGCTGCATTACATTGATTAATGCGAAATCTTGTCTAATATGGAAAAATACTCGTACCATGAGGTTCCGCATTGAGAAATTTTTACTGTAGTTTCGAAATTTTATATTGTTACCTTTGAAATTAATGCCTTTGTATCCAAAACGCTTTTCTGGCTCTTCTCACTATAAGCACTCCTTTCGGCTATAGTCGATGCAGTTTTAATTTCCCGTATATCTACGTATGTACGGAGTATTACACGTAGTATAGTGAAAGTTATGTAATGCTGCGGAAAATCGATTTTGAGATTTCAACGGAAATTCACGTTTTGGGGCACCTCATACTGAAAGAGGAGTTTTTTTTAAAACGTCCGTCTGTCATGCGGTGTGTCTGTCCGTCAATCTGTCAATCCGTACAAGCGCCTAAACCTTACGTAGGATTTTTTTCCAAATTGAAGAAACACGTATCGATCTGGGTGGAATCGAATCTTTGAGATTTTGAGAAAAAATCTTCAACATTTGGGGGTACTTTACATGATGCTCCCCCAGACATTTTCAAAATTTTCTCAAAAATTGTTCTTTATATATCTTGTAAGAAAAGAGTATTATACACTTAAAAAAGTGACACACCTCCGTTTTTCACGTTTAACTCTGAATTTTCGAAAATTTCAAAAGTTTCAGTATTATTGGGCGTCTTCCTACAAGTACAAAATTGAAGATAGAGGTTTTTCCTTCAAATTAAATTTGTTGTTCATAACTAGTTCTTTCGTTAGGGGTTATTGTTTTCAACATTTTCGTAGGTTACTTGCAATATTGTTTAGAATATGTGCAATATTTAAAAAATACAAAAACCAAATTTTCTCAAAAGCGGCTCTAATTTTTTCTTTAAACTTTTGGTAGCGGAGTGCCTAATGTACTCTATAAAGTACATTGATGCGCTATTGCTCTATTCTTTTGTTTTTTGAAAAATTACAAAAATTTAATTTTTTGACTTTATCTCACGTTGTTAATATTTACATTGGCGGCAATTTGTTCACATTATTATATTCATGAGTACATGTGCATTAAATATTATTATATAAAGTCTTTCTAAAACTCAACAGTTTTCTATGAAAACTAGCTGAAAATTTCGCGTTTACAGAAATCTTCAAACGCCATTTTCTCAAAAACGGATCCAATTTTTTCCTTCAAACTTTTCGATAGGATAGTGCTAATTTCACTCTTTAATATTACGTACAGTTCATTTAGAGGCATGTTTTTGTGTTTTCAAAAGTAACACAAATGTAATTTTTTGGAAGATCTCTCACGCCGTTCATATGCACATTTACAGCAATTTCTAAACACTATTATATTTGTGAGTTAATATGCTTTAAATGTATTTGAATGAAATTTTTCGAAAACTCATACATTTTCAGTGAAAAAGAGCTTTAAATTTCGAATTTGCAGTAGCGCTAAACGCCAGTTTTTTTTTTTAAAATCGGCTCCACATTTTTTAAAGAAAATTGCCGTTTACAACGAATTGTTAATTTTCTTTAATATTCTTAAAATAATATTTTCGTTCTACATTAGGAAACCGATATATTAAGAAAATGTCAAAAGAAATGTACTCTGGAAGGCGATAGATGGCAGCTGACAAGAGTATGTGTCAAGTCCTAGTAGCTAGTCATGACCGAAGGAAACAAAACTAATACGGGAATGTCTGTGCCATTCTGTAGCACCACTAGTTAATTTCTTGCATAATACTTAAGTAGGGAAAGTTATGTAATGCTGCAGAGCGATTTGACAATTTTTCGGTATAAATATTGCAGGTCTTTGGTACCCAAAATGTGAGCAATCCTTGTTCGTATATATTACTTCATCCATTACTTCACCGAACAAGTTGTTTTCTCGCAATTTATGTGAGTGAATTGCTGTCGGTTCTTGATATCGACAAATTAGATTAGGGCAGAGCATCTGTCCCGTTGTCCGGTCTTCTGTCCGTCCGTCCGTCAGAGAACAGTGCAAATGACAAACTGTTCAGATGTTGTTCTCCATAATGTATATTGTGCCATCGATCTGACAGATGTCGCAATCCTTTGAATTTGAAAGGGATATTTTGCTCTTTATACGTATTTTACATGAAGCGAAAACATTCGCAAACTTTTCTCTAAAATAGCTCCAAAGACTCGTTCATTTTTTCCTCAGAGGGGCCAAAATGCGCATGCAAAAATGAATATCTCATTATAATTGAATTTTCTAAATTTTAGAATATGTAAAAAGTTTAAATTTTATCGGCGTCATACTACAGCTACAATTTTCAAGATCGAGATTTTTTCCATAACAAAACCTTTTCTTCAATGACATCTTTAAATAAGACAATGCAGAACTTATCGATAATAAGACTTCTTTTCTCGTTATTTGGCTTGAAATGTTGCCAATTTTTTCAACAATTGTTTTCTTAAAAACAGCTTCCATTCTTTTTTAAATTATTTTTTTTCAAATAGAGGAATGCATACTGATGCATGTCTATCTTCGGTGATCTCTCCATATTTTCAAACATTCCAATAAATTAGCATTGCAAAACTATAATATTAATGATTGTTATGTTTTCTGAATGATATTTGTCATCAAAATAAATCTTAAAATAAGATCTATAATTTTTTGTAAATTCAGTACATTTTGCATAATTAATTTGATGTCAAGACCATTTATTTAAAACATTTTCAAAAACAGCTTTAATTTGTCCTTTAATATTTTTCTTTGATACAGTAAAGGAAGGTTAAAAAGCGACGGAAGTCTCATTTAATTTTCGAAAATTGCAAACATTACAAATACTGCAAGAAAGCATGTGTTGTTCTAGCACGTACTTTCTTACAGTTGTTCTCTATCCTGAGTAAGAACATTCTGATTTCTTTCCTTAAATGAAAGGAAATGGAGTGGATTCACTCTCAACCGACGGAAAGCAACCCATTAGAAGTTTGTTATTACATTGGACGCCGCCGAATCCCCGTTACAGTTATTGTGTTGTCAAAAATTGAGTTACGCTGGGTCCTCTACCTGTCGGCCTGCTGTTAGCACGGAATGCGTTAAGAGGCTTGGGGAATAGGAGTATCCCCTGACAGTTTGGAACACAATGTCACGTTGATGGATGTTTGCCTCATTGTATCCATAATTCAACATATTTATTTTAACAAGTTCTCTTCAAAATTTCATTTTGGGTGGTTTGCATTTAAATCATGGAAAATAAAAAAGCATGTCCCGATATTTTTTTCTGCTCAGGGTGGTTGGAGAAGTACCTGATTTATTTTGTCTCTGGAATGTTACAAATAAAAGTATTTTTAAGTAACGCGGCAAAATATAACACTAACACAATAATCAGAATCTGGCAGTGATAATATTTTCTAAATTTAAATTTCAAGGGATTTAAATAAGATAATAACTAGCTTGAAATTTCGTAATATTACTTCAGCGTAGGCCGTTATCAACATTGCAGGTTAGAACATTTGATGAAGCCTATTTTAAATATTTGGTTCTTGTTGCTTAGTTGCTACATGGAGTTGTGCACTATGCAATCAGCAAATCTGTATCCGCAAGGTAAAAGCTCTTAGTCCTTAACTAAACCTATCTACTTAAGAACACAGAATTGTAGAGAAAATAAATGTTATTTTAAAATATGATGATCCTCATCTGAAATATAAATTGATAATGTTTTAATGACACTTTTTCGAGCTAGTTTATAAGCTTATAACATGACTTTATTTCCAGCTATTTACTATTACTTGTGAAAAGAATCCCAACTAGGAATCTCGTAGTTGGTGTGATTGAACTGACGTAGCAAAGGCCACTTCCATGAACAAGGGACCTAGGACGTGGCTTGAACCACGGGAACAAGGGCGGGCTGCGGTTGCGGGGCAGGGACGGGGCTGCAGTGTAGTGTTGCGCCCGGGGCGAGTGGGGGGGGGGGGGTGGAGGCTGCAGAGGAAGCGGAGCGTGGGCGGCCGCCCCTGATATATTGGCTGCGGGACGGCGCTGCCTCCTCGGGGCTGATATGCTATTCAGATGAAGGGCTGTTTATGTGGGCCCGCGGCGGACGGGACACAGGCCGCTGCGCCCCGCTTCGCCCCGCATCGCCCCTCGACGCCTCGGCTGCCCGCCGTTGCGGTCGCCCACGCCAACGCCCCCGCGACGCGCAAGCCCAATAGTCGCCTTGCTCACTCCCACCCTCCCTTCGCGAACGCCCACGCGCTTCCGCTGGCTGAGTTGTTCCACTGTTCAGAGTAAAGAGGCAGGATAATGCGCGTGGCATTCAGGAATAATGTGTCGAGAAACGTCAACTTAGAACGAATCGAAATTCTGAGTTGAATCGTTAATGAGAAAGGATAGGAGTTGGGACAGTCAGTGGAATCCTGTATGAACGAGATTTAATTGGCAATATCTGAAACCTACGACAGATATATAATTTCTCACATTCGCATGAACAATGTTAACATTTACAAGAAATTTTGTTTCTGATATGTATAAAAATAGTTTATTAAAATTGATATTGAAATAATAAATTTATTAATTTTATAATACTCGCATATTTCATTATAGAGTTACTGTAATACCATTAGATTTAGAACCAATATACAACGTCAATTTCACGTCAACAGGTTCACCAAAATTATTTTTGAAACTGTCTTTGATGAACAAAAATAGAAGCTCCAGGTTTCTTTTCTCAAATCGTGAAGACGTGCCTCGTATTATATTTGTTGTTGAATTTATGTTGAATTGAATGCCTACTAATACGATTGTGAGGCATTTACTGCCCATCAAATTGACGTAATGCCATCAGTGGTAAAGCACTGCGAGTCGAGTATTCAACTGGAGGGCACATCAACACACATAATTCCTCGATTCAGCATTAACACTCGATGCGCGTGATGGTTTGGCGTGGCCAAAACGGCCGCAGGGCGGCACATCGCTGAGCGGCGCGTTGCACGGGGGGTGGCGAACGCGCGTTGCGCGGGCGGGAGGGCGGGGCGGTGGGGGGGTGGCAGCGCCGGTGCGGCCGCACCTTGGCGGCGTCCGCCTGGCCTCGCGCCGGTCCTTAAAACTGCCGCTGCGAAGGAACATCAGATATAAATCTCGCCGGGGGTTAGTAAGCCTGCACGCATGGCACACGGAGGATATTTATTACATCCAGCACCACACTTTACGAGACAGGCGGTGAGCTAAACGCCGGTTCTCGCTACGAATATGCGAGCACGCTCGATCCTTCGTGGACCCATGTATAAGCCGCGCGCGGCGCGCGCGCCCGCACGCCTGCCACCCCGCTTCGGAGGCCCTCGCTGGCCTCCCCGCACGCCACCCGTCAGCGCTTCCCCGCCACCCCCCGCCTGCCCCGCCGCGCAAGGCGTTGCCTTCTAATTGCGGTGACGGGCTCGCGGGGTGGAGGAGGCGAGGATGCCGCTGGCGAAGAAGGTTGCGCCAACAGCGCCCACCATGCACTGTGGCACGCTGCCTTTTTCTATTCCTGAATCACGGACTTATCGGGCAGTGATTTTATATTCACTGTCAAAATACTGCTGAAGAAACAAGAAAGTCGAGAAATGTTTACTCGAGGCATTATGATGTTGATGACGTATAATAATAATAAATAATAATAATAATAATAAATAATAATAATAATAATAATAAATAATAATAATAATAAATAATAATTAATAATAATAATTATTATTATTATTGAAACTAACATTAACGAAAATTTGCGTAGTTAACTGGTATACCAATTTATTATAACGGATTTGGTATCTTAGATAAAACTAGCAGAAAATAGGAAACTCCCGTCCGATTTTCCAATGTCAAATCGAAAGTGCAAAAGCAAGTTAGTGAGATGGGTGGGAGCATCGACTCCCCGGGTTTTTTCAACACGGTTGGCCTCCTATTGGGTCTAGGTTTCATCTTGGTAGTCTCCCATTACATGCACCCACACATAGGGGAAAATGAGAAGGGGGACTGTCCCCCGCAGAGAGTAGCCAACTCTCCGGCACCGATCTCGAGACCTGTTAATCTTTGTGCCTCCAGGCTATGAGGTCGATCCTCTGGTTGGCTTTGTATATGCATTGCGTTTTGACATATCCGGCTGTGCGCCTGACAGTACTTCTTCGCGCAAGTGATGGGGTGAAGGAAAAGCGAACTCCATTCATCTACTCTCAGATCTGAAATCCTCTGACATTCACAAAGCAATAAATTAAAGTTAACTGCACTTCTAAAACAGTTGCTGAATCATGCCGGGGTTGTGAGTTCGAACCTCAGCTGTGAAGCATTTTGAATCCTGCCAATGGGCACACATGTCTCTGATACGATATTCTTCACAACCTTAACCTGCTCGAGTAGTTCACAGTTACGTAAAAGTCTAGTGTGATACTTAGAGATAATTTATTCAACATCACTATAATAATTCAACCATTCGGAGAGCGGTGTCCTTACAGGGATTCCACACCGAACATGATTCATTAGTGAAGTAGGTTAGTTAAACGTCCTCGTACGAAGTCGCAAGAAGGATTTGAACTCGTTTGAGGTTTTCTGCCTACAATGAAATGTCATTCGTTATATTGAATTACTTGTACATGAAGAACTTTTGTTCAATCATTGCTGTCATGCCGATGAAGATGTCGTGCATGTATGAGAAGTGACTAAAGTGATTTTTCAGTGTTATGGTGATGTTATAAAATCTGTACCTGTAGCTGATATGATTTTGCTGAGTTGTGGATGTTATAAAACATATAGCATGTAGCCGTATAACATTGGATGCAATGTGTAATAATATGACTCACTATTTTGTGTTCAATATTTTAAGTTTTTCTATCGAAAAATGGATATTTTAAAATTTGAAGTGCTTTTATTTAAATTTAAATGAAAAGAGAAAACTGAATCAGTCAATATTTTTGTATTTTTCATTTAGTTTCTGACTAAAAATTTACATATTATAGAGCAGAAAAGTATTGGCACCTATGGATGTAAAAGAAGCTCTCCGGTAAATACTTGAAGCAAAACAATGTGTGGCTTAGGTCTTAAAACACACAAATCTGTGTCCTCTCATCGTTGAAAATAGCATCAAAACTTATTAATAATATTAGAGTGTGGAAAATAATGGTTACCCACGCAATGGCGCTCCACTTGGGCGAAGCGCCCTGCGCCCTGTTCCCTCATGTAGGACACACGTGACGTCAGGGAGAGCCCCTCGCAGCCAGCAGGTGGGCGGCGCGACGGGGCCCTGACGGCGTGCGCCGCCCCGCTCGTCCATCTCATTTGGCAAGCCCAATCCGTCAGGGCGGGCCCGATCCCCGGCCTGTCACGAATGACGGCCGCGCCCGCCGGGCGGTCGCTGCTCCCCGCCCCCGCCCCCGCCCGCCTGCGCCCCTGCGCTCCCCCGCGCCCCGAGTAATTGATTGTGAGCCGCGGGGGCGATCGGCCGGCCGGCCGCCTTCTTTTGTTTTCACAAGCAGCGGCGCATCCGGCTTCGCGTGGAACTGACTGCGAACGGGGAGGCGGCGGGAAGAGCTTGCGATTAGCTTGTCGCTTTCACGAGCGGCTTGAAACCCTAATGACGTTGCTCAACGATTTTGTTTCAAAACCACTTTTCCATTAACAATCATCACTGTTTGTATCAACAGGGTCCTAAAGGGTACGTTTCAGTTCTGATTTGAATTCGTTATTTCAATTTAATCTCATTGACAAGGTCTTTGAAAGAAGCAATTAATATACTTTACTTTCCAACTCTAATAGGTTTCAGCAAAAAAACTAAATGTTATGCAACTCACTGCTGATAAGGATACTAACGTGCATGGAAATACATTAAAGTTTAATTTAAGAAAACCGTTGACTTTCTTTCTATAAAAATCAAGTATTCAAAATTTGTTTTCATTACCCCGTACATGTTCTTACGATACACAATATTCACGATTCTCCTCTTTTTTTACAATAAGTGAAGTTTTTTCTTACTTCAATACAAAATTATCCATTACGTATTTAAAGTTTGTGTCATGGAATACTGGAATTTCGCACTTTAACCCTTAATAATTATAATATCAAGAGAAGAATGCACAAAAGAAGTAGGTTAGAGATATTATTTTAACTTCTCACAACCTCCAAGTTCAGCTAATTTTAAAATATGAAACATAGATGCAATTGGAATTTAATAGAAATTAGTTTATTTTAAAAGAAAGCAGTTTCATAAATGATGGAGAATAAAATATTGCCTCAACCTTTAAGTTGAAAGAAAGTTTCGTTCATTTCTTCCTGTTAAAATGCTCTTAATATATCATTAATGGCGATACCGATGAAACAGAAAAAATAATTCTCTCTCAGTAAAATGGGTTGGATTATTGTTTTACTTTTCAGCGCGCTGTCAAAACCTAAGAATTTTCATTCTTCGCTATCTTTTCAAAATCAACGTCATGGGAGGAAGAAGTGAAAAACCTTAGAATGGCATTTTTGGAGGATGATTCTTCCATGACTTCCATGTTCTATTTTTTTTTAACACTTATGAGAAACTTAACTAGTATTACATCAATTGTAATGGACTGTGAGAAACCCGATACTGAAACTCTCAAACCAGATCGTCGACCGATGATCGAAATTGGAAGACGAAGAAGCCGCGCAAACAGTTGTCAACAGCAGCCGCGCGCGCAGCAGCCGGGGCCGGGACCGGGGCGGCGCCGCGATGCAATTATTCTTCTATTAAGGCGCAGGTTTATGCGCACGGGGCGCGTTGCGCGAGGGCGCCGGCCGCCCGGGTTAGCAGCGTAACCGAATTAGCCCGGCGGCCCGCGAAGACACGCCGGCGCCCTGGGGAATTATTGATACGGCGCGGCGGCGGGGGCGGGGGCGGGGACGAGAAAGAGAAGGAGGAGGGGGAAGGGAGGAGATGAGAGGCGGAGGAAGGGGGATGAGGAGGTGGAAGGGCTGGGATGAGGAGGAGGGTGGGGAGAAAGGGTGGAGGTGATGAGGAGGGCAGGGCGGAGGGAGAAGGGCAGAGATGAGGAGGAGGGCGGAGTGCTGGAGGAGGAAGAGGACGGAGTGGACACACGCGTAGAAGAAGAGGTCTCTTTCAGGTTTTATATTTCAAATGTTCGTCACATTTTACAACCAGGGACATTTTCAAAATTCTGAAGCTCATTCTAAAGGATCGAACCTTCCATCGGAATACAAAAATTTTATATGATAGTGCAATTAGACAAGTAAACATATCAATCATTTAAGATACCAATTGTGTAGGCGATCCGGGCGAGCCGCATCTCTGTCGTGGTCACTAACGTTTTGCCCAAAAAATTGTGTCCTTCCTCTGAGCATACACAGCTACAGCAGTACGCTCTAAGGAAGGCCACAATACTTTGGCCGAAACGTTAGCCACCACGACAAAGTGGCGGCCCGTCCCGGATAGCCTAGACAATACAAACTCCGGCCGCGGAAGCCTGCCCAATATTCATTTGAGATATACCTCACTAAGGCAAAATGAAGCTAGCAGATCTTAATTATTGTGTCAATGACACAGCACTCCACCTTCATATAAAGCCTAATGAATCAATTTACGGCGGTTTCCGGGTTGAAAACAAAAAAATATTCTATAGTATTTCAGCCCCATGAATTTTGACTTCTAGACTGTTACTATTTAATACTTAATACTCATAAGAGTATTAATTTCGTTATTTAAGTGTAATGTTAGTAAATAATATATTGCAGTAACTAATTCAGTATCTATTGTATTTCTGTTTTCAACTCAATTTATTTAGGTCTTCGTGCTAACTGCATCAACCCCTTAGAGAGCAGAAAAGTATTGGCACCTATGGATGTAAAAGAAGCTCTCCGGTAAATACTTGAAGCAAAACAATGTGTGGCTTAGGTCTTAAAACACACAAATCTGTGTCCTCTCATCGTTGAAAATAGCATCAAAACTTATTAATAATGACCGGGAGGCTGGGTCAGCACTGGTGGGCCAAGGCCCGTAGCTTATAGTCGAACCATAGCACAGGTCTCATTGTAATTTCTATTGTATATTTTATTCTATAAAAGGAGGACAGGTGTAATCTAGTGTTAGAGACGTGTGTGTCAAAAAAATCTCTTAGGGAATTACCGGGAGAGGTGGCTCTGAGCATCCACTGATGTCCCTGCAGTGCCTCTGACCGGGAGGTCCCAGGGTTTGTGACCATGTAGGTTTCTCCACACTAGCCACAAAGCTATGTCGAATTTAGTCGCTGTCTGGAGGAGAATTCTAGAGGTCGGCTGCTCTGATCGGTCGTTTTCCGTGGTTTCCTCAATCAACACCAAGAGAATGCCGGAACAATACTCTAACAAACATTCCGCGAACCGCGCGCGATCTTTCCTTCTTCCTTGTCCTACCTTCACCCCTACAAACACTCACACTTACACTAACAAGAACTACACTAGCACGCATGCCGGAGGGCCAGTCGGGAGCTTAGAGCTTGTCCCGGCTGGGGCGTTGTCCCGCCGGTGGAAGATACCTGGATGGGGAAAAGCCCGCTAGCGGACGGCAGATCTCGCCATACAGCGGAGAAGACCACCGCCACGGCTGGAGGAAAAAACATGAACTCACTTACGGGACTAATGACCTCAGACGTTAACGTACACGAAATCACTAACAACCAACCGACAAATCAGGGACTGAATCTTTCAATTATCATAAAGACAAAGTGTCCCAAATAGGCATTAAAAGTTCAAGCCGAGTTTCTCACTTGAGGTTAATAGCATGCTTTACACCGATAAAACTAGATTCCTTAGTCATAGATACTCATGAAATTAAAAAAAGGATTATGAATAAATCGACCGTGTCTTATCGTGTGTGAAATATGTATTCGGGAAATTTTCAAGGTTTCTTAACATTTTGATTTTTTATATTTCTGTTATATGTATTGAATTTTCTTCTCATCATTTTATGTCCTCTGCGATTGATCCCCCTTTTTATTTAGTTTTGTGCCAAATGTAATGTATTGTCACGCGTTATCAGTGATATTTAGATATAAAACACCTGAGTCAAACAATAGTAAATAATATAAGCATGAAGATGCAAATACAAATCTTTCTTTGTTCTTTGCGTTTTCTCCATTGTCACTAGTAAGTTTTAGGAGATATTTATTGTGAAAACTTGTTTAAATAAAGTTTACCCAATGTACGTAATGCTACTTCACTCCATTGAAATTTTGTCCCTCATTGAAAGGTTAGAAATTTTGTTAGAGGGCTGTAGCTTTGCTGTAAATCGCGAAAGTTTTTGATTTAAGTTTCAACTACAGTAGAAACATTGTGCCGCGATGGGACTGTGAATCGAGGCAACCTCAGCGAGCACGCGCCTTCCTGGAGAGCGATTAGCGTTGTTGCTCCATCAAGCTCTAAATCCTTTAGCAGAGAGCAGGTGAGATGCCTGCAGGAGAGCGTGGGCGGCGGGCGGACGACGAGGGCAGCGTCCAAGCGCAGACGACGCCCCAGAGCGCGGTGTACTTACCTCTCCCCCCCAGCCCATCCCACCCCACCCCACTCCCCGCGGCGCGGACCAGCTGCTCGGAAAGGGGCGCCGCGCAAGGCAGGTGCCAGGGAGGACGCGCGCGAGGGAGAGAGAGAGAGAGAAGGAGAAAGAAGAGAGCCTTTTTCCCAGGTAGAACGGAGCACACGACAAGGAGAGGAAGTCCGCTTGATAAGGCTCTTCGAGGAACAGAAGGAGAGAGCGGGAAAGGCGACTGCGAGAGGCGGGGGGGGGTTACGGCAGGGAAAGGCAGCAGGAACAAAAGATGCGCACAGCTACAGGAGCAGGGAGTAATAAATATTTTAAACAATCAAGTTTTCGCACCCACATTAATTAGGCGTGTAATTGAATTTGCGCTCGAAAGCAACGTGAATTAAATTTAAATAATTACACATTGGCAAGCCTTTGTAAGCCCGGTGGCTCGAAGATGCATGTCCGTATGCGGGACTCCGTGGGGACCGCGGTTCAGCAACACTAATCAAAGGCGCGAGCGGGAGGGTCGCGGCGACGCAAGACGACGGGGGGCGTGGCGGGGGAAGGGGAGGGGGGGGGCGAAGAAGGCAGCGAGGGGAGGCCCAGCCGCTACGCGGATTAGCGGGACAGACCCGAGCGGGGGGAGATGTCACTGCATCAAGGAAGCGAGTAATTTCTCTTTGGAATTCATTGCGAGGCGGCGTGTGTCGCCTCCCGGAGAGGGGCTGTACCTTCCTCTACACTTTGTGATGCGTCTTTTTCTGGCACCTTAATTCTATTTTCTTCTTTGAAAATATATTTATAAACAATTAGAACTTTCATTCAAGAAAACATTTATGTCATATCTTGCACAATGTTTTTGTTCTGCATATTATATTTTTAATTTCTCTTAATCCAATATTTGTTCCTGTTAATTATTTGTATGAGTTTCCTGTTGTTAAATATTCAACGCTAACTAACTACATCTTATAAAAAGTATTTTTTAGAAATAATACATTAGTCGCTGAATCTCAAACGCGTTCATGTACTAATGAAATTATTTCATTTTTACTACTATCACTACTTTCATCAGATGTCCAGAATACTCACTTTTTAAGATAACCCTCCCAGGTTTGGTCCCGAACGGAACTACATTTGTATTTGATGTTTTGGGATAATGATTAAATGAAATAATAGAGTTTGTTCAATTAATGTGGTGGTGAAAAATAATCATCTCACCACGAACGTGCTCTATGTATCAGCATTAAATTAGTCATTTGTAAAAACAATTTGAAATATAAAGAGATAAATTTGGAATAAAAAGAAATAATTTATTAATGTCGTTCATTTTACAAGACGTATTACTATCCGTACAGATTATTTTAATCGAAGATATCGTAGAAAGAACTTCATTCGTTTTTGAAAAGTATCTACAAAGGTCTCATACTGAATTGAATTGATGTATGTGGGATGTATGTGGTATATATTTGACGTTTCTGGAGCAAAATAATCCCACTTTTGTCAGGTAAGGGTTTTCCTACACCTAGGCCCCAAATTCAATTCTTATTGATCTTTACTATGTGGTTACCTACGCTATGGAAGGCAAAAAGGTAAATTTCCACGAATTTTGGATAAAACATTTTCTATAAAAGAGTTTAATGATATTTTGCCTAGTTGTAGAATTACTCGACAGAGAAGGAGAAGAAGAATGATGGTAAATTAAAAATCATAAATCTCACTTGAGGATGAAAATAGGGATTAAAACGATATTCATAGTTAATTTATAGGAAAGTGACAGATGATCAGTTTCGAAAAATAACTCTAGTAAGTCTGTAAAAGTTACCATCAGTTTTAAAAAATGAAACTGATTCTCAATATTATATTTGTAACAACTATTTCAGTAATTAGTAATTTCCGATTCTAATTATATTACCCTTCGTACTTATCGTCACTCAATATTCATAATCATTATTCCAGCTGGTAGTGCTTAACATCTTCAGCTGGGACGTAAGTTTCAGACATAGGCATGACGAATGAAATTTTTTCACAGCAACACGATGACATCTTGTAAATCCGATTAAATAAAATTTATTTCGAGTGCTCCTCTACGACTACAGTTCGTTTCTCTTTTGGAGGCGTCGCAGAACTCATTGTGTGCAATGCAGTTATTCCGGTTCCAACGAGTCCCAGCGGACGCCGCAGGCAGGCGGCAAATGAGCGTCGCGAGCCCTGGGAAGTCGCCTCATCTCGGAGCCGAATGACTCGAAAACAAGCTCGCGGCTGGAGCTTGTCTCTGCGGGCGGAGGAGTCATAAGTCGCCTGCGAGGGTGCGCGGGGTCGCTGATCCGGCGGGGGGGGGGGGGGCACAGCGACGACGCAAGGAACGAGGCGACGGCGATGGCGTTGGGGGAAATACTCAGATTTAGCATTAGATACCAATGACATGTTGGAAGAAAAGAAGCAGTTTGAAATGGTTGGAGATGAAATCAATGACATTGAAGAAAAAGGAAACAAATAGAACAGACAAGTGGAGTCAAAATGGGGTGTGATCTAATTTTCTGTAGAAGCAGGTGGCGATGGCGATGCCATGCCGGTAGCAGAGATCACTTTAAAAAGGAAGAAACGAATGTAAAGATAACGAAGGTACAAATGAAACGAAATATGTCTGAAAAATCCATTTCGATCACTGAAGTGAGAGCTGAAGTAAGGTTTTTGTAAGTTGTTTTTCAACGTAGGAGATGCATTCTACAGTATCATGAATGTATTCTATAACGACGGATCCCGAGACGTAGCCTCCGCCTGTGTAACCCGGCGGAAGGGATGTCAGAGACATCAGTGAAGTTAGCAGAGGCTGTAGCGACGGTTGAGAAGGCGGCGGAGGGCCCCACCACTCCAAAGAAGGGGGACGAAAAGACACGCTGTAAAATGCGCGCCGGTAGAAGTTAAATTCTATGTCCCGGAGGAAATTAAACAGGTCCTTCTCGGGCGAGATGAAACAGCAATGTGTGAAGCGCGGCGGCGCACTGTGCGTATTCTGAGCCCCAGAGAGCAGGGAGCGACTGCGTAATGAGAGAACAAGGTGTGCGCAGAAGCTATACGGAGTGGGAAGGAAATTTCTTTTGTCATCTAACAAAGATGAGTTTTTACCTGCGCGTTTTCTCGGGATCCTAAATTACTGCCTCGTGGGGGAAATTTCATTTACGCATTTCCGAGGGGTGTTGGGCGTGGATTTACTTGTGAGAGCAAAGGAATTATCTCCGTATGACTTGGCGATTACGTCTTGGGCATTGTAGAATATTAATGAGTTAAATAGGAGGAAATGTCTCCAAGCGCTCCAATAATCAACTTTGCTGACCAGGATTAGAAGTTAGAGGTACCAATTTTGCTCCTAAATTTTCAGTAAATATAGATGACAATTTACGTTGCAAGAAAACCACCAGCTACCTCAGAAACGTAAAAAATGCCTTCTTTACTTTCCACTAAATGTTATAATTGGTAAGTGAAATCAAAGTACACAATGAAACGGAAAAACATTCATACATTCTTTATATAATTATCATATTAAGTTAAATTATACCCAAAACGTGAAAGATGCTGTTGCGCTCATGAAAAAAAAAAAACTTTAACGCAAAATATAGTACAAAATATTGAAGTTTGTGTTCACATTTTAAGGTGTAATTTGATTAATACACGTTACCATAAGTGTCTACTCTTCTTGAAAACTCTATATTTTGTATTGAAACGCACGTCACAGAGTATTATAGACGTTGAGCAAAGAAGATGAAAACGTTTTAACATTATTCTGGCCAGCTTAATGCTCTCGGAAACTGTCGATATTCCACTATCTATTTTCCGGTACGTAGTCTTGAGACGGTAGGGAAAAGAACGCACTCAGTAGGGGAAGAAACTCGCAGGTCGTGGTGCACAGCCATCGTCCGCGTGTCGTAGCGCACCGCCCTGCGCTCCGCCGTCGCCCCCGCGCAGCCGGACAGCGGACGCCGCGCCGCGCCTCGCCTCGCCTCGCGGCAGGTAGTAGGCGGAGAGATAGGCGATCGGGACCGTTCCGCCTCGCGAGGGCTTCCGCGTGCGGCGACGCGACGGCGACGGCAACGCGGCGCGACGGACGGAGGCGGCGGCACACACTGCTGCTTGGGAAGAGAAGGGCAAAAGATGGGCAAGGAAAATGTTTAAGCACGCGCATTTTTTATTATTTTTTTTTCGATATTTTGCACGATAAAGGGTAGAAAGCCACCAAAACCCTTATCATTTTCACGAAACCGAACAGTTATAAATTCTGACTCTGCTGCGGTCCATAGTTTTCAGTAATTCACGTTATAAATTACACGTTTCTTTCGTAACTCCTCATTACATTTTGCCTGAATTTGTAAATGTCTAACCATAACCCTTTCATTTCTTTCACATTTCTTTTAATGATTTTTTTTACATTTGTTGCGTCTTCATCACGTTGCAACGCGTCTTCTAAACTTTATTGGGCATTGAGCGCTCTTAGAGTAATCCTCCGTTACTATTAAAGACATAGTCCTCGTCGTTGTCCAGAGGACCGCCAGGTAGCATTTCCGCGTAAGCACCTCCTACGCCACTACCCAGCGGTCAGAATTAGGAGGGATTTAGGAAAGAGATAAGGTTTAGGACACGTCACAGGGGTTGTCTTAGCCCATGTGAAGCAGGGAACTCGAAACACAAACTTCAGATGAGATTGTCCGAAAATCGAACCCGGACCTCGTTGGTAAAAGGCGAGCGACTTCGCTCTGACCACCGAGTCACGTTGTAAGCCAATACCTTTCAAGGGCAACATACAGAATTACTAACGCATACATACACATACGTATATTATCAAACTTGTACTACAGAAATACTATGGAATTGTGAAAGGTTTAATTTCTACGTAACTGAAATGCAGTACCTGACTTAAATACCTAACTTCATTTGTAAATTAACTTTTAAGGTAGAGTTCAATATTAGATTACATTAGTTCTATATCACGAATGAAGAATATTCTGGGGCAGTTTTGTTTAGATACTCACCGAGCGTCCGCCTGCATTGATACAAAGTATTTGCGGAATCGAGTAGCCTGACAGTGTAGCCAGACTAAATAATTTTCTCTCAGGCAATGGACCTCTTCGAATAAGCTATTCAACCGATGACAAAATTTCTCTACAGTCGGTATTCAAACTCCGGATCTGCCGGTCAACGAAGCCACAGCTGGAAATTTCGTTTTTCATGAAGAGGATACCTCGATCCACTTGTTCATAATTCGGGTCACAGTGTGTCGGAACCTGTGACTGCGTGGTGCACGGCGGACTGGGAAACGAAGATCCAAGACAGTTTCCGAAGAGAGTGAATCCGCGGAGAAAATATAACGAATATGGGAGAAAGTAGGGAGAAACGAGAGGGAAGTTTTTGAAAAACTACCAACACACGGAGGCAACATAAATGGGAGAAGAAATATCGAACGTTCATATTTTCCATGAGTAGTCAATGTACTACTCACAGAACAACCGTTATGGATATATGTAAAGGAACTCTGTTGACAAAATTGATGGGACTTTTTGCTGTTGTAATAATAGGATAGGCGTTAATAAATAAGGACGTCAGAGTGCATACCAACTCAACTTCTCGGCTCTAAGGGCGTGGGAGGACAATTCCTCCAGGGGAAGCATTTTTTCCAAATATTATGTACCGTGAAGAACTCATTCTGCAAACCGCTGATTGGGGAAGTCTGCAACCGTGCAAATGTCAAGAATATGGTGCAAGATTCACTCATTTAGATGAAGATAATATTTGGCTAAACGAAAATCACTTAGCAAAATATATAATTAAAAATCAAGGTGAAAATGATACATACTGCCAGAACTAGATCTAAAATTGAAGAATAGAGAGGGGTTGATGTAGTGAAGACTGAACTGAAGAAATGGGTTTTAGAACGTATTTAAAAACTTCTTGAAGCCAAAGATGATTTTTAAATATTTCACAAAAAGGCGAAAAAGGGGAAATTAAAAAATCATAAAAATAACATGACAGACAATGGCATGAAGATAGGGAATTTTTGTGTAGAGAGAAAGTTGTGTTGGCGGTTCAAAATTCCGCATTTAAGAAAATAGCAATTGCTATCCCCACAGATTTTGGTGGTTCAAACCCGATCAAAGCCTTGGAATTTTAAGAGCAAAAATCCTTCGTACGCCTGCCTTCAAAGGGAACGTGAAGCTGATAGTCCTATGTTGTAGATTTACTGCATGTTAATGATCCACAAGACTAAAAGAAACATCTGAGCAAAATTTAAATCGCCTGTTTCGTCGCCCTAATGATACCTTCTTTTCTGCTAGATGGTGAACGGAGCGTAGTACGATTTGCGTAGACAGACGAAAGAGCAGGCCTGATGAGCTGTGCCTCGCCACGTAAAATAAGGTATCATTGCATTGAAGTGAATTGTTGTTCCGTACAAGCGGTGGAAGCGGCATTTAAGACGGAGGCAAGGCGAGCGCGGGGGCGGGGGCGAGCGAGGATGGAGGCGAGGATGGCGGCGAGGGGTTGGGCGGGGGCGGGCGGGCGTGGGCGGACCGCGCGGTCGACCACCCGGACGCTGGCGCGACTGCGACAGCCCTCCCCGTCGCCATGTCGCGCCGCTCCGCTGCCTGATACATATTGCATGAAACAATTAGCTAGCGCCTGGGCGTGCGACTGCCCTCTCGCGGGGAAATAATGAACCAGTCTCTTTTTGCGTCCTCTTCCTTCTCGTTGATGCCTCTTCTTCCGCTTTCGCGTTTCTTCGCCGACTGCTACTTAACCTACGCCGACGTGGAATGTCGGTCGATGATCGGAAGGTAATGATTCTCTGGGAACATATTGTATTCCTCGTCTGTGTGCTTCACGGTGCTGCAGATGTTCAGTCGTTATTTCCGCGAACGATTTAATTTGCTCTACTGATGGATCTAGGGCAATCAAATCATGAAGATGGAACGAATTCAGTTCTTCAGATGTTCATGTTCTTGAATGTACTGAGGGGATAAGTATTTACTGGGCTCTTCACTTGGGTTTACTTGGACCACGATTTACATAACTCATTGATTAAATCGAGAATTATCCTGCTGGAATTATTCATCAACTATATTTGATTTTCCAGTAAATAAAATGTGAATAACAAAACATAACAGCGCAAGTACCTTCAATGACTCGGGAATTTGATATTGTTTCCTGCTCATGGTTGGAAGATAATGATGAAAGTTCATTCTGCTTACGCCTAGGATTATTTTCATTAAGACACAAATAATGGTAAATTCTAAATTTATTTGTGCAACTATTGACAAAATTCCTAAAATTCGTTCATGACATTTTCTATAAAAACATACCTTAATTTTCAATCTCTTTCTATTCCTTCTCCTAATAAAAAATGAGTATGCTATGCTTTTTATACATAACACAAGTGTATAGTTCTATATTACACCGAATTAGAACTCTCCTTGTAGACATTCTTTAAATTTTTATATAGTAAGTTGTCAGAAAAAATTATAACTAGTAATCATTTACTCACGCTGCACAAAGATGGGTGACCCATCTAAATTTTGCTGCATATATAATAGTTTTACTACGTTATCTTGTGCAGCAGTTACAGCACCCATTCAGAAAGCTGCAGGTTATTAACATATGTAAATTGAGTATTCTCATGAATGAGCATTTCATTATGGAATGCACGCATAATAGGAAGATTAATTGCTAATTACTCCAGTGTAAATGCAGGATATAACGCTCATTAACTTGGATGACAACTCAAGACGGAACTAAGGCCTCATTTAGCTGATGACAAAATCTAGTACTTTGGCCACAAATGTTTCTTCCACGAATATATCTACCGTGCGACTTGACTTTGACAAAGGACTCCGTAATTGCATTTCACAGACGTTGATTATTTACAAGGTAAGTGTTCTAACTTGCATCATTTCTAATAATACTTTTCAGTATGGAATTAACTTTCAGGAAAAATACTTAAAAATTGAAATACAAAGACCCACTGAAATGATCCACTGCTTTTCTTTAAAATGTATAAACATTGCAAACGTCTGTCATGTTTTCTTAAATGTGTGAATTCATATTTTCGTTATTTCTTTCTGATTGCATTCAAAATGCAAGATTATTCTCAGAACAAAACCG
Source organism: Gryllus bimaculatus (assembly GCA_017312745.1). Taxonomy (NCBI): domain Eukaryota; kingdom Metazoa; phylum Arthropoda; class Insecta; order Orthoptera; family Gryllidae; genus Gryllus; species Gryllus bimaculatus. Next base: position 17,176,149 of record BOPP01000010.1, on the reverse strand, counting down.
AAATAATAAAGTTACACTTCTCATTCAAAACTAACGAGTTTCTATTTGTGTATTCATAAATTAAGCAAATTAACTTCGAATTTGATGGTAATAGTTCATAAAAACTCTATAGTTTTGGTGTCATGAGTAGTTGAAATCATGAATCGAATTTAGTGGAGAATATTTTAGTTCAGTATTCTTTGAGTTTTGACTTTTTTTTAACTCGATTGCCTGTAGATTAACGAAGCGCTTTTGCCCGAACGTAGTATATTCACCGTCATGAGTCGCTAATTTTTGAGCAAGCGACCCCGAATTCTTAATAGGTTCCTTCGCCGCGCGGCGGAGCCCAGGGCAGCCCCCTCGCGATGCGGCATGGCCCCACTGCCCCCGTGCCCCGTTAGCCGCGCACCCCCCCCTCCCCGCGCACGCTCCGCGGAGGGGCGGGAGGAGCAGGACGCGGTCTGTGTGCAAATTCGCCGCGGCGCGGCGCTTGGTTCTTCAACCCCGGCGGCGTGCGCCGCTCGCCTCTGCCGCCGCCGCCTGCAATCTGTACCCGCGCCCGCTAACGATGCCCGCGAGGAGACCATACATGCGGAGACCGCGTGTATCTCCGTCCCCCATCGCCGCTTCCTTTCCTTTGCTCCGCCACTGCATATGGTAGGCGCTTCCTTGCGCGTCTTCGGAGACGTGCAACCAAGCCTTCGCACTACACTTTGGTCTTTTTCTGCGGTCGCTGTGTAGTAAAGCGCAGCGCTTCCCTTCCAATCCATTGGTGTCAGGTCTACGCGTGGTTTACACGATGTATATTCTACACCAGGAAAGAAACAAGTCTGATTTATTGGCTCTTCCATTACCAGGATGATTCGTGTTTTCATTTTCGTTGAGTAGGTCAGGTCATAAAAAGACTTCCGTGCTCAATACATACATTGTTGCATCTTGCAAAAAAATATTTCCGAATCTACATTATAGAACATATTGCAGAAGATCAATCACTATATCCTTCGATAATACTTCGATTTCATCGATTCATCATATCGCGTATCTCAGCCAAAAGTTAGCATGCTATTTTCTTCCATAAATTAATTAACTCAGATCTTTCAAAGAACAAGCATAATGTATTTGCATTCGATTCTCTAGAGGTCCAATGCATGCAACTGAAGTTCAGTATACAACATAATAATGTGCAACTGCGTTCACCAATATAAGTTTAAAAAACTGATGCTCATTCTTGCATCCAAACACACAATTCACAAATTATAAATACGACATTACAGTACTCCCCTTTAACCGAGACTGTTACTCAGGTCTTCTCAATCACGACAAACTAAGCAACAAACTGCAATCGTTTTCTCTACTCTCCATGAAACTTTTCAGATCACGTAAAGACACTTTCAGATATGTAATGAATACTAAATTAATAATTTATTATTAAACTATTCGATTCTTAAAACATTAACATTGACTACCCTAACATAAAAATGTAATATGGCTAGGGGGTCATAATATACGTATATCTTACTTTTAAGAGGGTTGGGTATTCCTTTTATATTATGAGTTTGTTTATCGTTATGGCTCAAAAAGGAAAATATTGTCCTGACAATTTATTTTTTTTAAATACTTTTCCGATACAGCGTATATAGCCACTTTACAGAAATGTTTGGTTGCGGTACATATGTATACACTAATACACAGTAAAGATAAGGAGGATGACCTCACTGGGCTCCTCAATGAGAAATCAGGGTGGGGTGTTAAGGGGTCATTGCTGGTGGTTAGTGAAATGAGTGAGATTACGGGTCTTATGATGTGGGGATAGAACATGCGTTACGGAGGACGGAATTTATCTTAAGGTAATCTGGATTGAATGAGGTTAAGATGAGGATGACTTCTTTCCCTAGTGAGAATGTCGGTTGGAAAGAGAAGTTATGAATCTTGTTGAAGAAGCTTTCGGAGAGGCGGACGATGTTCTGGGCTACTGGAGGACATTTTAGGTTATCGTGAATTTGAGCATTTGAAATATGCCATGCGGCATTTAAGGCAGTGCTGAGGACTTCATTTTGTGTGGTGTGGATGTGCTTTAATGTTGAGAGGGAGGCGTACGTGATTTAAGGGAGGTAAAAGTAGGGTGATTCTTAGGTTAAGGGAGTACTGACAATTTGTGCTTAAGAACTGCATTATCTTATCATTACGACCTTAAAAGAAGTTAAGCTAATATGCCTACTTATTGGGCTTGACTTCGTAACCTAACAAACGGCGACAAGTAGCTGACTGTGTATTGGCATACCTATTCTACCATCTAATACTTATGAAAGTGCAATTTGTGAGTGTGCCGCAGACCAACTCTGGTTTTCTTCTGAGGTCGATTGATGACCTCTATGTAATCGTGATGAGAGTAGGCAGACATCTTGGCCACCCCTAGCTAATGATGCGCTGAGGCTGAGGCGTCTATGGCGGCCACCCACTGGCTGAGTTATGCGCGCCGCTCCACGACAATCCGGAGCCCCTGGCCGCCCTCCCGCCCTGCCGCCTCGCGCGCGCGTCATTATGGTGCACCGGCTAATTACCTCTAAGGCCACGCATTAATTACCGCTGTCCGCGGGCGGCACGCGGCCGACGGCGTCTTCGTCCTCCACACCCTTCGCGACTCCTCAGACGTTTTCAAGCGCGCTTCACCGCTCTCCAAACGCCACCCTCCGCGGTCACCACCCTCCCCAACCACTATCATCACGTCACTACCCTTCACGGTCACCATTCTCCCCGTTCACCACCCTCCCCGGTCACCCCCCGTCCCCGGTNNNCCCCGGTCACTCCCCCTCCCCGGTAGTCCTTTATCTCCTCGTATTTCTCCACCCCAAACTGGATGTCCTTTACTTCTAGAAGTGTTTTACATTTTGATAGTCCTCCCCCCAATCATTCAACTTCTTTTAGTCACCCTATGTGATAGCCCTACATCTGTGGTAGCCATTCCCTCGGCATCTTCCACCGCCCGATACACTACCGTAGCTCTCCACCCCTGGTAGTTCTCCATCCACTGGCTATCCTGCACCTCCTACCGGTCCTCTACCCACCCTGTTATCCTAAGCTTCCTCCGCTTTCTTTTACTCAGATTCGAAGCCTAGTTGTCCGTTACGCAGATACCGAGGGTCCTCTTTGTTCGACAAGGTACGACTGCTCCTAAAGAAGTTTTACAAGCATCCTTTTCATGAACACGTCCGGGAGTTTTGCCAACGCGCGCATGAGCAATGCTGCCTGCAGATCCTTAGGGAGTAAGGTTAATCTTTCGCCTCAGGGAAGCGTTTAATTCGGGTACAAGAATCTAATTTAACCTGAGTGAATCTGTTGATATCATATAACCATCCACTCCGAACATACCAATGTAAAATATCCAGATAGATCGTTTGGCAGATGATTAAGTTTCCGCATTAGTCTCCCATTATGGCATTCAATAATTACCACGTGCCAATGTGTTTTGAACTTCGGTCTCCGTAATATGAGCAACATGTTGATTGAAATACAGTTCATCCCTGTCCAAACTTTGATTTCAACTCTACTTTTTTATTATATGCACTACTATTAATTGTGCAATAATTGTTCAAGGAGACCACATCAGGGGTTTAGAACGGTGAGTACAGAGGAACACATGTGCAATTTCCGACGAGAAGGTCTGAACGAAAAACAAAGAGATGAAAGTTAAGCAACGTAATTTTACTGTGTAACATAAACGTTCAGTTTACATCATTTAATAGAACATTTCTTAATATTTTAGACACAGATAGAATAGGATGTACATAGCAATATCTGACGCTATGACTTCTCGAACTTTTTTTCACTCCCTCATCATTTCAACGCATTCTCACATTGTAAGTATTGATATCGAATACCTTGAAACGAAATACAGTAATTCCTCATTTGTACATAATATCTGAACATGAATTTCGCCGTAACACGAACAAAATTTAATCTCGGCTAGGAAACATAGAAATACAGGTGTGTTATGAATTTTTGTAACACAATATAACAAGAACGCCGGAACGACAGTATAACATGAAAGCCGATTGTTTCGGTCCCTTGTAAATCGTGTTTACAGTATAATTTTAATCCAATCATATGAAATCCTGAACTTGCTAACATTAGTGAAAAATACCTTTCTTTTCTTTAATATATTCTAGGTTTTCTGCAGGGCAACACTGCAGAAAACTCGACAAGAAACGTACGATCTGCAAGTCTTCCACATTAGTTCGAATGTTAGCTGAGAGAGTGCAGCACTTTCTTGAATAAACGTTGTGAATGAAATCATCAAATTTATTAACTTCTATTACGTTCTTGAACTCCCGTCTTTCATATTGAGAACTGAACATTCTGAGCTTTGGCTGAATTATCATTTTTACTCTTCTTAAATGTAAATCACTAAGAATTTCTCGAAAGTTATTATACGTTTAAAATACATCTCTCATCGATTTTGTCAAACGAAAGTGAGTTCCTGATTTCATAACAAAAGTTCATAATTTTCCCACATTTGTCAACTATCCATTTTTCAAAAGGCGCTGCCCACTAATTGCTCTTTGCCATCTACTTCCGCAAGTCTTCGCTCGTGCATTACCTAACTCGTGTTCGGACGGTTACACTACCCATTAATATCAGTCATCATATCCGTCTAGTGGACATCAAATGGCAGTGGCAAAGCTCTTTGCTTTTCATCATACGCCCACGAAACTCAAACTTCTCCGCAATAAACATTTTGTCAGGAACGCATCTTTTATTCTTCCTCGCAGTTACCACTCATATACAGATTTGCCTTCACTCTATTAAGTATGCCACGTTAGCTGATTTACCTTTTTACCACTGTTGCCTACCGTAGCTTTGTATCAAAGTATTCGCAGCTAATTCTAAATGACGTCTGTAAGTGCCGACTACTACCGTATTTGCCGGTGTATAAGACGCACTTTTTTTCCTTTAGTAACTCATCAAAAAACAGGATGTGTCTTACATAACGGATGGAAATTTTTGTAACTGTTTGAATGTTTAGTTTTTTATACAAAAATCAAAAGTTTGTACAGTGAAATACAGAATTTGTATTCCTACAAAATTGACTGTTACAGAAGCTAAAAGTATTGCAAGAAGAAAGAATGTAGAAAATTTCGTTGCGGTAACATCATGGTGTAGAAGACATGAGAAAATATTTTACTGTCTTTCCGTGCGTACTAGAAAAATATGAAGACTTCGGCGGAATATGAAGAAAATATCATTGCTTTTCACGGGTCACAATTCCCATTCCTTTCATAAAAATAAAAGTCAAGTACAATATTTAATATTAATGAATGAAATCCTTCTTGAAAATAGGGGTGCGTCTTATACAGACTTATCTTAATTCGGCAGTTTATGGTTGTCAATATTAGACACTGCAATCTGAGCAACTAATCTTAATTGTACTGCCGTCAGCGCATTCTTCACAATGTTTTATACTTCGTTATTTCAGAAAACATACGTATTTAAAATAATTTAGTTTACTTTGAATCCAAGGATTTATGTGAATGCATTTAATAACACGAGTAAAATGTAGAATGGATAATACAGGCTTCTAAAAGAGTAGCTCCTCCCTATCGACATGTTTTCATTTTAATTTCTCGTCTTGTATTCATAAATAACATAAACACTAATTTTGTTCTGCAGTGAAGTACTTTTTTATATTTTGCAAAACAAATATTTACCACCTTCAAAGAGAGTTGTTATTAAAAATTCACTTTGATTTGACAGAACTCAAACGCAAATGTAACTGGAAACATCTGTTGATATTCTCGCAATATTTAATGGCTATGACATAATTCATTAATAACCAATTTCAAATCTTGCATTACGAGCTATGTGCCGTGGCAGGACATCCCCTGCAACATGCAGGGGCAGGCCCGAGGCGTCGTGGGCGTGGGGGGCGTGGGG
>BOPP01000010.1:17092086-17160500 GCA_017312745.1 Gryllus bimaculatus | reverse complement strand
CGCGGCGCTGTGTAATTACTGCGTCGCGGCCGCACCTGGGCGGCTGCACTACGTCATGTTGACAGCTCGGGGAAAGAAACGTCCCCGTCCCCGGCCGCTTCGTCCCTCGGCCGCCCAACAGCCCCGCGCGGAATAAGCCGTCTCCCGAGCAGCGCGTGATTGATTAAACCCACTCAATTCCTGGGCCGAGGAAAAATTTCCAGGATTCTCAGACTTCAGATCATTTTTCTGGACGTCTTAGCCTAAACGCTCACGCCCCCTTTTTTTACAAGGAGTACTGCCTCTTTGAAATTGATTCATTTCGGCAGTTCTGGAGGAGAAGATGGGACATCATTTTCCAACTAGGAAGTTCTAACGCTCATATGTTTGAAAACTTGAAGACACTTGGCCTACCAACAGTTCACATTACACTTCAATTTTCAACTATCTGTAAATGATTTGTAAACCAGAGGAAAAATCAATCACAATTTTGTAGCGTTTGGTATTTCCCCATTTAGAATGAATAACCTTGAAGTGTGCAATTTGAATACCAATATTTGGACCACAACAAATAGTAAACAAATGATATCAAATCTGAAATTACGGTCTTAACAAAACAATTAACAAAACGCTCACAATTGTCCTGGTTGCAAACGCAAAACAGAAAAAGAAAAAAATATTAAGAAAAGTCGTGTATAGACACTCAATTTAAAAAAAAGTCACGAGAAAAACAAAACATTCAAATTAAATGAAAAATATCGTTTTTCAATATTTCTCAATATCAATGTGTAAAATAGGTAATAAGCACGTAATCGCACCTTTGAAGAAACAACCACATTTACAATACTCTTACGGCACCCATAAAATTAATATCTTTAATATTCTTTGGAGAAGTGTATCAAAAATAAAGATAAAATCGTAAAACTTATTGCAAGAAAAGTCTCCAAAAAATGTTATCGAACAAGAAGGTAGTTTGATAATTTACATTTCAAACATGATTTTACAAGTGAAATCATCTGTGGACTCAAAGAAGAGAAATAATCTTATATCTCTGAAGCAAAATTATTTTTTTAATGAAATAATAAAAGATGGATGATGGATTGAAGAAAAAATGAAAGTGGAAATCGTGCTAGAAAAATCTTTCACAGTCGAAATAACTGAGTCGGATAAACCCAGCTTGAGCAGGTGTGCTGGGAGGCTCCTGCGCACGGCGTACCTGGGACGTGTCGCGCACCTTCCACGCTCTGGAGTTTCTCCGATCCGACGCGAGGTGTCGCCTGCTGTCAGGCTCGCACTGCACCTCCTCGCCGGGCCGCCGTTTGGGCGTTTTTACGTTTACCGATACCGACGCCGGAACGAAATCAGCACAGTACGATACCGACACGATATCGGTAGGATGTTTGCACATATAATGAGGCGGGACATGTTGTCGACGTCGAAGGCGTCAGGGACGGAGTTTACAAATCAAATTGGCTCATTCTGTTATGTGAGACGCAAAATATGAAATAAGTACACATCCTCCAAATACTCAAAAACTCCCTGCGAACTTCCGTCCTGAAGTATATTGCGTTTGTTATTTTCATTGGTTTTATCCCAAATAAAGGGCTTAGATTCTGTTAGTTTCCTGATTAATTTTCTAGGTTTTTGGTTGAAATTAACTAAAATTGCTGGTTTCAAAGACGATATAGATACCAAATTTGAATTTTCGATATATTTTCAAATATGATATAGATATCGAACTTGAAACAACCATTTTGGTTAGTTTCATCCAAAAACTTACATCCCACTCACAAATATTATCAAACAAATATTACAACTCGTCAACATGAGTGGACTCGTCGACACGACTGCTACTCGCTCACATGCCTTTACCTACACTGCTACACGCTCACTGAAAAATATGACAATGTCATTTTGGTTTATTTTTTAAATATATCTCACGTCATAAATATTTACATAACGGACGTGTCTTATGCATTATTGCATTTTCAAGTAGAAATGCTACAAATTATTGTCAATGAAATTTCGCGAAAACTCAAAAGTGTTGTGTGAAAACGAGCTTAACATTTAAGGAATTTTAAGGAAAGCACAAATGACATTTTCTCAAAAATGACCCTAAATGTTTCTACAAATATTTGCGGATAGGTCCATGTTTTTTTCATTCAATATATTCTTAGTCATATTTCAGATTTACAATTACGGAGCCGAAAAATTGAGAAAATGTGAAAAAATGATCTTTAGCCGGCAATAGATGGAACAGGATGAGTCAAAACAGAAAAGCTAGTTCTGGATAAAGTGATTTGAAAATTAACTAGTACAAGAACGACTGCACCATTCTGTTACTTGTTCCATTCTATAGTTCTTACTTGAAGTGTACTTGTGTGAATATGATAGTATAAGAACAAGAATTGTAAGATGTCCCGCTTAGCCTTCCTCCAACTAAAACCACTCATTAATTACAAAGTAAAATCTCTTTAAACAATGCAATAGCCCTGTACAAACATATATTATCCGACCTATTATGGCCTATGCGTGTTCCATCTGGTTGAATGCCTGGTCCATCTGGCAGAAACCAGTTTAAACCAAATTCAAATCGTTCAAAATAAAAACCTCTGAACAATTACCCCATGGTTCGTTTGAAATCTACAGTTGCGCAAAGAAATAAATATCCCATACCTAATTCCATTCATCATTAAGATCTTCAGCAAATTCTTCTCAGACATCAGCCAAAACTACTACCTATCCTATTTCAATCTCGCTCAATTCCCAGAATCTTGAATAAGAATTAAATACAGGTTCCCAATTCAACCTTTTTCAATATACAGACAGAGTTGGAGAATAAGTAAGGTGCTTCATTAGCTGCCTTACCCTTACTCAACCTTTGTTTTAGAATTAAGTTAGCTTTTAGGTTAATTTAAGTCGCAAAAAAAAATGCATATGTAGAAGTACTATAGTACTGATCTATGTCACTTGCAATGCCAATAAAACGACAATGAAAAATGAAAAAATAGGTTGTCCCACTAAGCCTGTCAGTTCGCTGGCTGAAGTGGTATTTTGGGCCTGTGGACGAGCGGCGCGGGGCGTTGTGTTGCAGCAGCAGGAGGCGGCGGGGCGGCTGGGGGAGGAGCCGGGCGTGGTGGCGGCGGCTGCAGCGGTGGCGGGCCGCCCCGACTGTGGGGACTGCACCTCACCCGCTGCCGGAGACCACGCCACTTGCCACCGCTTGATAGATGAGCTCAGGCTCTACAATAAGCAGCTACGGGCAGGTAAAAAGTACAAGAGCGCCCCCTCCCTTCTCTCCTTTCTTGGGCGCTGCCGCTTCTCTTGCTCTGTCTTCGCCTTCTCCTACCCCTTCCACTTCTCCCCATTCCCATTCGGCTCATCCTCATCCTCCTCCTCATCCTCCACCTCTTGCCCTCCTCTTTCCTCTTCCTTCTCATCCTCTTCTCCCTTCCTCTCGTTTTTCACTTCTTCCCCTCCTCCTCATACCTATATTCCTCTTCGTCGTCTTCCGCTCGATGTCTTCTTCCTCCTCTTCCTTGTCCTCCTCCGCCCCTTTTCGTCGTGCTCCTCCTCCCATCCCCTTCCCCTCCGCTGCTTCCATTTTCCCTTCCTCCTACATCCCTTTCCCTTCCTCCACCTCGTGCGCCACCGTTGCTTCCTCCTCCTCCTCCTCCTACCTCCAGCCCGGCCGCCGCGCGCGCGCTCGTACCCTTTGAAAAAATATCCGGGCCTCGTGTCATCCATCAACATTAAAGTGAGCACACCTAGCGTTTTAGTCTTCTGGTCCTCTTAGGCGATGCTGTAATTTTCTTACAACATTAAAAACGACCTAAACTAAATTTTGTTGTGTGATCGTTAAGGGAACAAAAACGGACACTTCAAAAGACATAACAGCAGATTTGTTCGAGGTAGCGAAAAGTATATTATTAAACGCCCACCGTTTAGAGCCTGGAATAAAATTTCAGATGAAATTCGCTTCGTAATTAAAATAGACATTGCCATACTTATTTTCAACAAAGTTTCCTTTACACACCGAGTGAGATGTCTCTCATAGACAGTTTTTACTTCACATATCTCCTCATTATACAAAAAATGGTCCGTTCTTCGACAATAAATGATTTTCAAGCTATCTTTTGACTATCTGATAATGAAATCAATTAACACGACAGACGTGCAGTCAAGAACAAGGTTTTTAAATATTTTTCTCCTAACTGGAATATTTCGTGCCTGGTCGAATTAAGGAAACGACAACCTGATGAGTAGTGATGGAAGAAGTGTTCATGTTTTGAACATGTATTCAGTTAACCTGTTATAATGTTGCACGTTTCTTGACCTATGGTAATTACTGAAGTAGCCATAAAATTTTTAGAAGATTATACTTGGAATATCTAGTCTTTTTCTCAAAATAACACTGAAGTTTCATTCATAAAGTTTTGATTTACCGAAGTAAAAAGTTTATAAAGATTGCAATTATTTGTTTCATTCATTTCCTTTACATACAGCGCGCCAAATAAGTATCTCCCCAGTGGCATCTTGCTGGTAAAAATGCTTGCAACAGAAATTATGTTGGTAGGAGCTCGAGCGGCATCTTGTAACAATAGAAAACGTAAATTGCGTACTCATCACAATCATAACCTTTAGAGACCCGAGTCCAATTTTTTTCTATATAATTTGTTTACTTTGATTTAACCGTCTGCTCAGCACCCCAGAAAGGTATTTCCTTTCTTTAAAAAATTCTACCTTCACACACAGTCCTGAGACCATTTATCAGTATTGATACATCAGGTCGCTATTAAGACAAGTTGAACACTAATGACACTTAAAAAAAACAAGAATATTATTCGTTTCTAAATGTATATAATGTTTAAATCACTAGAGGGAAAATAATTCAGAGTTTTATAATAGTTTTCAGGTTCAAATAATATTTGATAATTACAAATATTTATGGATCATGCATTTTGAAAGTATTTAAAACAATCTCGTTCAGTAGTAAAACAAAAAAAAACTTCGTAGTCAGTGCATTTTACAAACGTCAGACTTCAACATCCTTCTTTTCTACATCTAGATCTAAATTTTTGTTGCCGATTCATAATTTTTGGTAAATGCATGACATTCTTCGTTCTTTTCGATACTGGGAGTAAAATCCATGTAGGTTTGCGCTTTTGTGTCTGTAATTGCTGCAGCTCACCTTCTTCTTTTGATTCTTCAAGATCCAAAATTTAATCTAAATGTTTTTTTCCTGATTTGTAAAACATACGATTTTCAGAAATATCTCACTTGATCTGAAAATATGTTAGTATTTCTTTTTTCAATCACAGTTTGCCTGCATTCTATGTACGATGCTGCAATAACAATATCAAAAAATGGTGAAGAGTTCTCATTGTTCATTTATTTGTCGTTTCTCTTAGCGCATTTGCTAATAATTCTGTCAAGAAGGTGAACCTTTTACACGACTGTTGTACATTTTCACGCTAAATGGTTGAGGGACTTGAATGTATTTATCTTCCTTCCTGGACCATCTTCTAACGTTGTTAACTGGTTTTGCCCCATAATACGTGGATGCCAAATGAATTGGACGATTATGATACAATTTAACAATGAAATTTCTTTCTTCTATCTGAACATAACTCCCTCTACCTCCACGTTTTAACTAAGCATAGTTTTTAATTTGTACAATTTTGGGAATTCTTGATATCATAATTGTGCCACAAGCCAAAGTTGACCTGTTGGGCGCATCAAGAAGTGCCACTGAAGTGAAATAGCGGTCCATAAAAATTGTTGAACCAGCACGTAAAGTATCCGATAGCTTCAACACTACTTTCCCCCTAAATCTATCTTTTCTAGGAGAGGATTTTTTTCAGAAAAAATTATCTTCCTCCAACCTCATACAATAAACAATCTACAAGATAATCGACAAGTAGTTGCAATTAATTTTTTTTTATACCTACATGTTGAGGTTTGCCCCTTTCATAATGTTTCATGCGATCCTGCTCACGAAATGGTATAATTTGTTCGTAAATAGATTCTAAATCAGGCCAAATATGTTGTAGACGTGCATTCGAAATCATGTTCAACATTGCCCTCGGTTTTCTGAATCTGTCAGCACTCCTTTCGGCGTCAGTTATTTGCATTGTGATCAACAATTTTTAAATTAGAAGAGTGTAGAACTAGAACTTCTCTACTTATGTTATCTGCCACCAAAGGACATCTTGTTCGCAATCTTAGGTTTTCTAATCCTAGGAAAATCAAGCAGTGACACTGCAATGCTAGCTGCGTAATATTTTCTAAATTCATCAGCATTTGTCTTAATGACGTCCATGCTGTTAAAACAAACCGCCTGTTTGCATGCTCAGCCATATGATTGAAAAATATTTCATTTAAATATTTAGTGAAGTAGCCCATTGGTTTCGTCAGACCTTCCGCTTCAGGTAAAAATGCTCCGTAGTAGCGAAGGGAAGGGCGGCACAAAATCTGCTTTGTGTAGGGCCCTTGGTGTCCGGACTTTGCTGCTTTCCGAAGGTTAGCTGTGCTACCTTCATCAGACGTGACTTCTTTTTCTTTCAAATTTTGTTCTGTAGGGGTTTGGATAGCAGCCTCCGGATGATGATGGTGGTGATGATGATGATGATGATGATTATCATCATCATCACATTCAACAGCAGACGGTGAGAAAGTGCTTGTCCTATCTTCCTTGATATTTGCTCTCCATCTCTTTCAAGTCTTGGTAGAACCTTTCACCCTGTTCTTCGCTGGTTTAAGTTTCGAGGGAAAGTCAAGAGGTGAATGAAGGAAATGTATTTTGGCTCTCATGGAGCAACCCACAGTATGCAATTAGTTCAGCATATTCATAATAATTGCGTTATAGTTAGGATCCTTGTAAGTACCCAGAAATTATTGACGACATCTTTGCAGGCAACCTAGAATTTTTTTCCTTTGCTATCACTCTAGTTTCACATTCTTTATCCTTCATAAGCTTGGAAATATCTGGACCAACAAAGATTCCCACTTTCAACTTGGCTTCGGATAAATGTGGAATATAGCTGCACAGGAATTTGAAACCATCACCATCTTTTGGAATATACTCGACAAACTACTTTATTATACCTAATTTTATATGCAGATGGAGTAACAATTCTTTGGCTCTCTAAGCTGTTCTGAATCGAATTCTTGGTGTCTGCTTCAAAACTTCTGCTTCTTCCAGGCCATTCTTTTTTGAACCAATGTTGAGTCACGGCTGTACTATTTACAAATGAACCACACAATATTTGATAATCCGCATTTCAAATCACCGCAAATCGTTCATCCGTGGTCAACGAGAGCCAGGTTTTCACGGCGTTCTTTTAAATGCGCCAAGTGTCCAACTGGTTCAGATGCATAATGGCTTCCGTGATGAAGTAGGATAGCTTTGAGACTGCTTTTCGATGGATCTATAAACAGCCTCCATTCATCTTTATCGTAGGTGGTATTAAATTTGCTCATAAATCTGGGAACATCCGAACAATAGATTCAATAATAATTCTCCTCTTCCTCAAAGTATTTAACAAATTCCTTTTCTAGATTTCTCTAGCAATAAAAAGAAGTTCCTTTGACCAATAATTTTTTGTTTCAATCTGGAGCCCGACAGTTTCAGCTACCTCTTCCGGCCCGGATGAAAATTATACAAAGTTTTTATAAATTTAATATAATTTAACTTTTTCAACAAAACGTGTTGAATGTTAGAATGAACGATAGAATGTTTTCATTATTTTCAGAAATCATCACAAAACGAATTTGTAAGGCGAGAAAGTATAAATACATAAAGTTCTTCTATCAATTCCCTCGCAGTTTTCATCGCAAGTCTGTTATTATTATTTCAACTGTAAATAACTACAAATATTAAATTGTCTCAGTCTCTTTTCATTGACGAAGACTTTGAAAATAAATTCTGTTAATGAAAGGAAGATAAAAGAAGATAATTTGAAAAAGCTTCAGACTCAATTGGAATTCTAAATTTATTATTCAAACGTACGAAATAAGCTCTACGTAGGTAAGAAGTTGTGAAAGGAAGAAAATATTGATTGGTTTGGGTGACACTATTTACAGCAGTAAATTGTCATACTACCTTTAACGATATTATGTTTCTTATTTCAAGAATAATGATCTCTCACAATGTAGCATTATCTTAATGATGCGCTTACGAATTTTAGATTTAAACATTTGCAATTTTCTGCAGAGAAGCGAATTAATTCATAAATCGCGCCGCTAGCCCCAGAGAATGTCTCTTCCTGCACGTAGTTACCAATTATTCCGACAGAGCGCAGAACGTGAAAGGTAGACTGTAGAGACACATGCGGACACTCGGTGAACTACGAGAAATAACGTTTGGCTTGAAAAGCATGAAGCGTTCTTTATTGTAAATTAATAGCATATACAGTAGGCAAATATTGTCCTTATAACCATTTCTTTTTTTAAACGCATGATAACGTCTAATACATATGGACAAAATACAAATTACGACAATTAGCACTTTTTTGGCGATGATTTTTTTTAAACAATTCATGTCTTCAAATAATAATTAATTAAACTCCAATAAAAAGAAACACTAACCTAACCTGCAGTTTTTTTATTGTTAATGAAACGTAATTTTTAGGTCAATAAAGATTAGTATGGTAATAAGATATTCTCAAATGAGGCACGAATTACGGATGAATTGAGCTCATTGAGTCCAAAATTCAAAGTGCTTTTTCCTGAGATATCATAAAGGTTTTAAAATGGTTATTACACACATTTTACACGATTCATTGATTGTTTGTGATTACAGGTGCGTCAACTACTAAGGCCATTAGTGCCGTAAGTGTAGTTCATGTTTTGCTCGCGAGGAGGAAGTGGTGAGGGTGGGGGTGGTGGTGGTGGCGGTGGTCCCTCGCTGTATGGCGAGATTCGGCGCCGACCTACCGTTGACTAGCAGGGTTTTCCCACACCAGGCATCTCCCACCAGCGGGGCGCCGCCCCAGCCTGGACAACCTCTAAGCACCCGACCGGTGTAGGCATGTTCTGTGGTAGTGTAGTGTATATTAGTGTTAGTGTAAGTGTAAGGGATGAGGATAGGATAAGGAAGAGGTACGACGTATCACGCACGGTCCATGGCCCGTTTGTTATGCTTAGGCATTCGCCTGGAGTCGATCGGAGAAAACACTGAAAACTAACGATCAGAGCAGTCGGCCGCTAGAATTTTCCTCCAAACAGCGACTGAATTCGACCTAGCTGACACGTTAGTGTTCAAAATCCTGCCGCCCCTCGAACGGACGGCCGAACGAACGGACGGTCAGATGGACGGACGGACGGACGGTCAGATGGACGGACGGACGGTCAGACGGATGGACAGACGGATTGACAGACGGACGGACGATAGAACGGATGGCCGGACAGACGGTTGAACGAACGGACGGATGGATGGACGGATGGGCGATCGGACGGATGAACAGAAAGACAGACGTTTTACCGACAATCTAATATTGTTAGGACCCCCAGTACATGAATTGTAATAACTCAACGTGATTGAGGAGTAATGTACTACATTTGGGAACAATATATATGCATTTGTGTTTTTACCAGGGTTTTTACAATGAGTTTCTTTGTCGAAAAATATCCTACTTCGAGCACAAAATTACAATTTTTCTCTTGTAAGGACGAAATCACCCCACAAGCCAATGTTTTAGTCGACACCGTAGCTCACCGCCATCTTCCGGGATATCACATTCAAAGTCTCATGATCATAGCGGTTGCTGTCCCCAGAATCGCCAATCACTCAATCAATCAAGTCAATCAATCAAGTCAATCAATCAAGTCAATCAATCAATCAATCCGTCCGGCAGCTTTGAGGCTGGCGCAGGCATCGCAGTCGCCGGTCGCGGGCGCGGAGGGAGCGCAGGGCCCCGCGGCGGTGCCGGTGCCACCGCCGCCCGCGCCGCAGCCGCCCCCGCCCGCCGCCTCGCGCTCCGTGCAGACGCTGGGCGAGCGCCTGTGCGACGGCGCGTCGCAGACGGACGTGGCCGCGGCCGCCGACCGCCCCGCGCAGACCTCGCCCGCCCCCGTCGCCCACGCGCCCGCGCAGACCTCCTACGCGCTGCCCACGCTCAAGGACATCGAGGTGCGCACAATCATTTTTTCTAAGGTTACTGTCTAGTAAATCAACTATACTCACATTTCATATCTTTACTGCCCAAAAATGTTGACTTTTTAGTACATATATTTACATATTTTACCCGAAAGTACATAAATTTAAATATTTTACTGAAAAATACATGTTTTACATATTTCCGAGAATTTCAATTTTCCTGCAAGTTTATTTTGTATAATTGTATTAATTGTCGCCCAGACTAAAAATTCTGTACTGTCAAAACCCTTTTTTTTATTCTGCAGCCTCCTCCCTTAAACAGTGACATCGCATCGCGTTAAAATGAGCATGTCGCAATACGGGCGATATTGCAAAATAAATAAAAGGGCAAGGCGTTGGGTCGGATGTGTTAGTTTTGAGATTGAGTAACGCAGAGACCAGACATGAAGTCCCCAGAATTTAAACTATTTGCGCTATTAATGCGGTGCTATGTGGGGATAATGCCGTCACAAAATGCAGTGCCAACGTTCAACTTTCACGCTTCCAAAAAGTAATCTTGCGATAAAGGCTCTTGAAGAAAGCTTGACAAAATGTTTACAGGAAATTGGTTCTGTTCAACATCTTGAAGCGTCATGAAATCGATTTTTGTGGTTTCCTCCTTCAACGCGTTGTGTAATTGCCTTCGCCATGTGCTCAATACTACCAGACATCCCGTACTACTCGATGTTCTGACATACAATCCCCTCTGTCATTGTATAACACTATCCGTTATTACAGTTTTGAGTTCAGATATTTTTAAAAGACTGGCTCGCGGTGCGAGGGAAGAAAGGGAAGGGAAATGATATTGAATTTTAGAAGAGGTTACTTCTTCCGGCAACAGGTTATTGCGAAAGTAAAAGATTTGAGATATAGTTCTTCATATTGCCAGTGTGGATCTTCAACAATTTACAGGGTAGTTAATTACAACTGCTCTTAAATGACACTATTTTTTAAGTTTCTATTCCTTTGCGAGTCTTCAATTATTTGACTTGTATTTGTAATTAGCTATGTTATGTCGCGTGAAGTGCGATTGGTATCGGTAACGTACGTATACCGCGAGTTTCCGTGTCGGTCACACAACCAGAAACCCGGGATGTCGCAATTTCGCTTAACCTTCGCGACTTTACGTAATTAAAGGATTCGGCTAACGACGCCAGTTTCGCGGTCGTGACCTTTCCAGTAGCTTCATTCCAGCATTCACCTGGATGACCGAGGAAAACCCCGAAACCCTCGCTCAGGATGGACGGCACAGGGACCGAAGTCAAATACGAAGTCAGCACGTTACGCCCTGAGCCACTTCGCTCGATTTTGGACTTTAAGTCCAAAGATCGCTCGATTAAGGACTTTCAGTCCTTATCAAAGCAAAAACCATAAATGTAAGGCTGAATAGTTATCTTATATGCCGAACAGGAGGTAATTAAAAAAAAGAAAAGTTATCTTGATACATACTAAGGAAACATCTGTATCAAATGTGAACACTCAAAGAAATTGCTGTATGTCCTAGATGTAATAATGCAACATTAATGTTACAGAGAGGGTGTGTAAAAAATAATGGTAATAAATTAAATTCATAATGACACTCATAATAAAATTCTTAATGGGGTATATTGGATGGCATTTATTTTTGGATATTCCATTTATTTGTGAAATTATCGTTGCTTGTCTGTATGATGTGCTGGAAATAAACAAATATTTAACGTACAAACTTGGCAGCAAAGATGAAACGTTTTAGCAGGTTTTCTGCTTTACTGCTCTCCGGAGCATCTATAACAACTGTTTAATTTATCAATGAATTATGAAGAGACTAATTATTGTTTTGTTTGGTTGTAAGTCTTCGCTTTTAAAAATAAAATATTTAAGAATGCTCTCAAAATATCTTGGAAACATGGCGCAAAATAATTGTATGTATTCGAAAAAACATTAATTTAAGGTGTATGCAATTGTGTTCCATAAAGAATGCCTTAGAAGAGCTTTCATAAAACCACAACAATGCAAACTGAAAAGTTTCTATTTATGACAAAAATGGCGGTTTACGAAAGAATTGATAAGAAAATATATGCTCATTGTTGGCAGCGCCCATTGACTGAGATATGTTGATTTAGACAGAAATGCGGTATAATATTATTACATAACCGTTACTAAGGAGCGAGAAAGTATTTGCTGTTTAGCACCACTAGTTTCACGTGGCACTATGAACTCTAATCCGAAAGTAATTAATGTCGACCCCTACTAGTCGGTTCAACTGATTCGTAGATAGTTAATAGCCCAAATTAGATCTTATCATTTCACTTTAATTGTCGGTAATCAACGTATCTTGGTACGTAGGACTGTACAAAAAGTAGTTCTTTTTTTTGTTGTTTTTTTGAGGGACATCTCCTTATCGAGTGTTTGGATTTAGTAATAATGAAAAACAAAAAAAGTATATTTAAATGAGATCCAATTGAAGCGTGGATCTCAAGGAGCACAATGTTTATGAACAGGCAAAAGAGAGCGTACTCAGGGGCTTTAGTCGGTTACCTAACAAAATAATGCTCCAATTTGGATATAATTAACAACAAATGGCCATAAAAAGGATAAATGGGATCCTATTTAAACTCTGATTGCAAGAGACAAAATAGTTCGGAGCATTTTACTCAGAGAAGTGAATTGTCCAGACCTTCCAGTTAGTAAAATTCAATTCATTGATCCCATCAAAGCGAATATATGGTGCTGAACGGTTCGGAGTTTTAGCACATTTGCAACGTCTCGACCTTCTTCACTACAATTCTCGTGTTAGTCCACATTACGATTTCATAAAGGTAGAGTTTTAAAAAAATGTTAGCACGCCTTTGACTTACCTAACACCCTATGCTAATTCACAAATGGGATTCACATTGAGAAACTACTGTAATATTGTCGCAACACTTTTCGCAGTTGAGACAAGTTCCTCCTTGCCTTTATTTTCTTTGGCAGTTTTTAGAAGCACTATCAGGAAAGAAACTTCACTAAAACTGGGCGAGCAAGTAAAAACCATGCGGATAGTGATGTATTGCAATGTTCACCTTGTACTTGAAGGCAGATTTAGTACGCACCTCAACTGGTTGAGTAAATGCACGTTCTTCTCACTGTAGTCCCACTTATTATTAGTATTTTTAGTGGAATATTATTTAAAATAAATTGGATCGTAATTTCACTTTTATCCTATTTGACTAACTCAGTGGTGTAGGAAGTGTAGGAAGCTTTTTGTCAGTTGACCTTGGCCGAATCCTGCTTGTCACAAGAAACGATTCAATGTAAAAGTTTATCGTATAAACGTTACCGTATGAAACTCTATGTAATGAATATTAATACTCATAATCATTTCATAATGTACTATTTTCGATTGACAAGCGGTCGTTTATAATACCATTGACAGGTCTTCGAGGGAACCATCAGTACAATTTAAAAAAAATAAATTTCACCTAGAATTGGCTCTATATGATTGCACTATTGCAATCTTATCCACATTATTTTTTTTAAATAATACACTCTGGCAATGTGATTCACTGGACGCGTCATCCATTTTGAGCAGATTTGTGACAGGGTAACCTTAAAGCGGGTAGTGTAGTAGGGGTAGGGTTTGGGGTGAATACCAGAATTCGAAAGATTAGAACGCGAAAGGATGTAGGTATTGTAATGGCTTAAAGGCCTTCGGCCTAGCCACATAGGATCAAGTAATCTAATTTGTTTGTAATAATTACCTATTAAATAAATAATAGTAGGGGTAGCGTAATGCGCTGAAGGTTCTTGCGTCAGTCCGTTCGTCCAACATCAAACACGAGGCTTGTGCCCAAGGTGAAGGAGTTATAAACGTTCTAAAGCTGTCCGGTGTCAGACCGTGGCCATGGCCATCGCTATCGCTGTGTCGCTGTGTTCCAGGCGGAGCGGAAGGAAGCGCGGTCACTGGCGGCGGAGGCGGCGCGCCAGGCGGGGGAGCTGCACGAGGTGCGGCGGCGCTTCTGCGACCTGCAACTGGCGCACGAGGCCCTGCAGACGCAGCTGCGCCACCAGGCGGTGGTGGACGAGCTCAAGCGCCACACCATGGAGGAGCTGCGCGAGCGCCTGGAGCAGCTGGAGCGATCGGTGGCGGCCGACGCCGAGGCGGACGCGGACGCGGACGACGCCAGCGACGCCCACGAGGCGGACGCCGACGTCTTCGCAGACGCCGAGACGGACGTGGCCCGCGACGTGCCCCCGCAGTGGATGCTCGAGGCGGCCATCTGCCGCGCACACGCCAGGTCCGCCCGCGCCTTCGCCTCTCTACAGACTCCAACGAGATACAATATACCAATGACGTCGTAGGCTTCCGCGGCCAGAGTCATGTGCGTGATCTGCGCTGTCCGGGTGACGCCGCGTCCATCTTGTCGTAGTCTTCCTCAGGGCTGGTATGCGCTGAGGAAGACCACGAGCATAACCGCATACCAGCCCTGAGGAAGACCACGACAAGATGGTCGAAACGTCGGCAACACAGCCTTCGACGCGGCGTCACCCAGACAGCCCAGATCACGCAATATACCACATAGAGTGGCTGAAGCGTCTCCGTCTTTGAAGCAAATGGAAGCTTTTTTTTGTACTCAAAGCAGCGCCTTCTGGGAAACATAGTACTCGAGCATTGTGTTTGGCGCTGGTTACGGACGGTTACATTGCCACTCGTATGTTTTGACTTCAATAAACATGGCGGCCACTAGTTCGGGGAGCCTCCACCAAGAGCGCTGCAACTACGGGTACAGCCACTCTATGTAGTATATTCTAGCACGTTGGTAGACTCCCATTTAAATGAAGTGTCCCTTCAAAGACAAGAGTGGAAGTAGAGGGCGACACTCATCCAATCGGGAGCTTCCATGCAACTTAATTTTTTGGTATTGATGCTCCCGATTGGGTGACAGTTCCTCTTTCCTTCCAGCTTCTGAACTTGATGTCACATTGTAGTGACTACATACAAATCAGAGTATACACTTGTACCTATCTAATTTTCCGTCCCTTTTCGTCAATTGCTTGTTTACTTCGTTTGGCAATTGCAGAAGAAGGAACTATAATTTTTGCATCAGATCTTCGTATTCTAGATCCTTCCATTCCACGCTTGTTTCCTGATGCTATTATTACCTATTTATCAAATGAATACGACAGCAGAAAGAAAAAACTATTATTTAAGCGTTATTTAGGATATTTTTTTAAATTTGCGAATACACCCATAATTTCGCATTTTCATTTTGTAAAACAGGAGCTCTTAAAGAGTTCGAAGTGACCTCTTGCAACGCAAGATAGGCATCTGTTCCGTGCACAACTCTTTCGGCTTGTCCCTTTATTTCTGCCGTCGCGCTTTCAATGCGCCGGAGAAGGCCATCACGATCCATGTCTTCGGTAGCATAAACGGTCTTTCATTAACCCCGAGAAAAAAAATAGTCCAACTGATTCAAATCCGGAGACCGAGGCGGTCCTGCAATTGGGCCTCGTCGCCCGATCCTCCTATCTGGAATTTGGATATCTAGGTATTCCCGAACTCCGTGATAATAAGCGGAAGTTTCCTTCATGCTGGTACTAAATCTGTACCCACGCATTGAACGGAATATCCTCCAAATGTTATACAATTCAGATACTGAACGCCTCCGAAACACTCGCGGTAAGAAATGAGGACCGACAGTAACTTCATCCACAACGCCAACCCACACAATTACAGAGAATCACTCTCGGTGAGCCACGCGAAGTGCAACATGTGAATTTTTCCCGGCCCACAAATGCAAATTATTGACATTAATGGTTCCAATTCTTTTGAAACACGCTTCATCTGCCCAAAGAAGGGTTTCAAAAATTACCGGTTTTCCTTGCATTTGCCTTCGGGACTTCAGAACGACGTAAGTTCCTACTACGCAATGCTGCACCAACTGGAAATTGAAAGGTCGAAATCTCTCTGCATGTGTTCGCCAAGTGACTGTGATGCGTTGACCTTTCGCGCTATTTGCCTTAGCGGATAGTTTTGATAACTGGGTTTTGCAGAGAAGTGGCGGGCCTTAACGCGAAGGGCAGCCCCTCGCTCACTCGCCATAGCCCGCGTTACACGAGCACAAGCGCTTAGTCCAAAGTTTAACGATCATTATTTACAAATCCAAACAAAGAAGAGTATCCAATTTTGGCAAATTCAGTCTGTACATTACATATGGAATGTACATTACAAGGTCACTCTGACGTATTAGCAACAAGGTCTAAATGACCATGTACGGAAGGATATGCAATGCTGCAGAAAATTGAATTCGAGATTTCAACGGAAATACAGGTTTTGGGGTAACCTGACACCAAAATGTGTGTTTTTTTTTTCAAAACGTCCATCCGTCTATCCGTCCGTCCGTCCATGAACAATTATAGTACCCAATTTATTCGTAGGATTCTTTCCCAACATGAATATTTCCCGCACTATCTGGCGCCACCCCAAGTCCCGCGAGTTTGGAAATATTCTTTAAATTTTGGGGTTGCGGTTCCTGACGTCCACAGGATATTTTCTATCTCAAAATGGCTTAAAATTCTTAATTGAAACTTTCATAGAATGTATTGCAATACTTTTGTAAGGATGGCTTAGGTCCAATTGTCAATGTGAACTTAAGATTTTTGACATTGAAAAATGTTTGCTTTTTTCGCAGTCTTCCTAGAACTACATTATTGAAGATAGTAATTCTTTTAATAATTTTTTTTTCTTCACAACTAGTACCTTAGTTAATGTCATGCTTATTGTTTTGAAAGTATTAGCAGTGTTCCCGAAAATTTATGAGAAATAAGGCAATAATTAATTTTTTTCAAAACGGCTTCATTTCTTTCTTTCAACCTATTCTATGTATAGTGCTAAATGCACTGTGCTTCTGTGGTCGTGCAAGGAGGCGCAAGAACTGGTGTACATTCCGCGTAACGAGCTCTGGCGCGCCTACTTACGAATCAGCTTTCAGATTCACTTTCCAAGCCCCCCTCCCTCCCCCCTCCCCCCTCACCGACTGCGCCACCCGCGCCAGGCAGTTCACGAAAGCATCCGTTCCCAATTGCAGCAAGGGAAAAGGAAAGGATTTGTAAACTTGTGATTAGTAATGGTAAATTTCGTGTTTCTTCACGAGATTAATACTTTGGCTACTGTCATTATTTACGGTAGAAGATTCGTTACAGTAGTATCAACAGAAAACTTTGCAGCTTAAGCCATATTTGGCGGCTTTTTTATGTAAATATTTTCCACAGACATAACAAAAGACGCTTAAAACGTGGTGCAGATCTAATTTTTGTGGAAAACTCTGAATTTCCGAAAACTGAATAACTTAGAAATGATCGGAGAGTACATGCGTTTCTTATGCGCTAGAAAATGTTAGTACTTCCGACCGACTGCCTAATGTTGTGGTAAAGCAAATGGCGAGTGAACCTGATGGTCCCGAGATCAAATCTCGGCGCGGGAAAAATGCTTTTTGCTGGAAACACTTTTGTAGCATTATGTCGTAGTAGAATATTACGTAGACGTTACAATACGGGAAAGTATATTTTTTGTAGCACCTATGTGTAATAAATACACAGAAATTATTGTTTTTAAAAAAATAATAACAGAATATCTTAGGAAGTGAAACTAGTGTATACATTTTACGAAGTCGGAAGTGAAATTCTCCTTTCATCGGCTCTATGGGAGAGAGACTAGCTAGGAAATTTGAAAATACAATGGCTTTCATTCACAAGACACATTTGATTGGAGATGCAAATTAAATAATGTATTTCACGTGAGAAGAAAGAAAGGTTTTTAACTTTTCGTTGACATTCCTAATAAACATTTTTAATAAACATTTAAAAAATAGTTTGATGATGTTTCAGTACCGTTTATGGGTGATTATAGTAATTCTGACAATAAAAGTGGAATTTTGTTTTGTGAGTAATAAAGGGTGTGGCTGGACGAGGCCGACAAGTTGAGTGGCGCGATCCCATGAGCAAAATAAAAACACTACGAATGTCACACCATTTGTTAATCACCCTTGCTGACTTTCATTTTTATTATATTTCAAGTAAAAAATCCCTTCATTGTTTAATATGGTTTCATTAAGTTAAGTAGTAGCAGATATAGTTTGATGAAAGAATACGGTTTTCTTTGTTGTATTAACACTGATTTATTTCAGCGCTTCAGAATCTTCTCACTTTTAGCACTTGTGCGAAAAATTGGAGTTTAACACACTCCATGCTCTAGAACTACTTTTACTACAGGCTGTCTAAAAAAACTTCTGATTGCGCTGCACGGCGATGCAGATATTGTTACCAGCGGAAATGGAAAAATTTTAATAAAACTAACCTAACTAGTGTTTCTTACTTTCTCTCATACTTATTAGGTAAAAAGAGAACTTATTGTAATGTTGCGGCAAAAAATGAAAATTTAAAAAATATTTTGTTCTATACCGAAGCAAATAGAATAAAATGAAATCGAATACTGAATTGGATGATAATGATACTTTATCTACTGGTTTCCGGTTTGACGTTGTAAGTGGAGCACATAGGACAGCGAAACTTCTCATTTGGGGATAGCTGGGTCTCGCGCGAAATAGACCTGTTAATTTCTTGTAAACTTTTTTGTACAAAGCGCCAAGATAAACTAGCGGCAGCGCCCTCACTTGTGGGACAAATTAACACTAGTCCTGTGAGGGGCAGTGCAAGTTACGTTTACACGCTTAGTAGAGACGCAGGGTATGCTTAGTGCCAATACATTTGTATTGTATCATTTTTTTTAAAGCCTTAATATGTTTGTAACAAATAATGTACTTCAGCTTCCGGGTCAATGACCCCCATCTCGATCAGGTTTTTGTCCAGTTTCCCTGATTCATTGAGCAAATGCTGAGATGACCCCTTGTTGTGCTTCTGAACGTAAAAGAAGTTTCACTATGCGCACGTTTTGTTGAACTATCCTTTTGCTTGCAATAGTAAGAGTATAGGTAAGGGCGAGTTGCTATTTTGTTAGCAATGTAGAAAAGTCATACTTGCAATTCGTGTACACATGCAAATAAGTTTTCTCTAACTCAGAAACGAAAATGACTATTTTTTAAATATTGCTAATCTTGTGATTTTTAAAATTTATTTTTATTTACTTATGTTAAACTTTTACTCATCTTTCAACTATTTATGGTTAAAATGACGGGAAGGGATTTTGGAACTCAAAAAGGTGCGCCGATATTCTCTTCTCTCCTTCGTCACATACAGTGTTCACTGTTGTTTTTTTTATTTTTTTATTATTATTATTTTTTTTACTTTATAAATGTAAATCTAAGAGGTGGATAAAACGTAGATTTAGACGTCAATGGTAGCAGCTGTGCGCCTTCTGGCGTAAGAAAAAATGGATTCACATCCCCTTAAATTGTTTAGTCATCGTAAAATGGCTGGAATGAACTTACAGTCGACCTAGAAAGGAAGTCTTTCCCTAGATCATAATGATAAATAACAGTTCATGGACAATAATTAGGAAAATTTCTAGGAAAGTTTCGGGCTATGAAGGACTGGTTAATTAGTGACTGGTAAATTAGTACTGGTTAACAGCAAGCAGAAGGTATTCTAGAGCGATTAGAAAATAAACACATTAATAAATGTTCACATTCTGAATTATATTAATGGGTGTGATCGGAACGAAATCGCAGAGGCGGAGTTGCGCACGATTTTCGTGACGCTGTTTCATTTTAGGAGCCGTCAAGAATTAGTTTTTAATGAGTTTGGTATTAGTTTGTACTCGTCTTATGGCGGTATGTTTTCTCCCTTTAGTTTCCTTTCCTTCAGCTGTGCCGTACTCTTTTCCGTGATTTTGATGCAATGGAGAATCGTCTGAGTGAATTTGGAAAGGTTAGAGTAGAGCGCCGGTGTTGTCATGGCTTCAAGGCGTTCGGCCCAGTTACGTAGAACCATGTAATGCGGATTATATTTTCAATAAATTACTACATGAAAATATATGCTTTATCTACTCGAGACAAGTGCCTTACTTGCTCCTTCGCGCCCAGACATTTTCTCTCCTTGGTCCTGTATAATGAAATAATTATTTCTGATTTTTTCTTCTCCGGAGCGGGAGGGTGATGCCATTAGGATTGTTGCAGGAGCTCGCCGTCGGAGGCGCGCGGCGCGCAGACGGAGCTGGAGGGCGCGGAGCTGGAGGCGCTGGGCCAGCGCCTGGCGGCGGCGCAGCTGGAAGCGGAGGAGCAGCGGCTGGCGGCGCGCGCGTTGGGCGAGCGCCTGGCGCAGCTCAGCAAGGCCGCAGCGCGCCAGCTCCAGGCCAAGCGCAAGCACGTCAAGGTACCGGCGCTGGGCACTTCGCGCGTCAACATCCAGGGCATTGGCGACCGCTATTGCGTTTAGCGGCATGGCGATAAGGGGTGAAAGGGTCAACACAAATACTGTCCGGTCCGAGATCGCTAGGGCACTACGGCCTCCGGACCAACTCTCAACTTTGTAGCCCTATTGTTCAGAGCTCTTGAAAGAGAGGGAATGTTGATAGCGGTGTAGAAAGGTATTCAATTTTTCTTCAATTCAATTGAATCTTATTTACAAATTTTGGCACATTTTGAAGGAGGATTCTGTACTTATTAGTTGTTTCTTATATGGGCCATATTACACCATCAATAAACTGTTTCAGTCGTCAAATTGTCGCTTATTCAAATTTTAATGGTAACTTACTTAGGAATGAATTAAAACTCGTAAGTAAGCAGAAGAAAAACGTGCTTAGAACACCCGCTGGAAAGAGCCCGTATATATACATTTTTACAAAATTACATTAGATTATAAATATTTCAAAGACTTTAAATTTAATTTTTAAAACTACAAAGATTGAAGTTCATTTTCAAATTAATTTGGAAACATAGGTTACAGCACTTGGGTGTCCAATGTACATTACAACATGTAATATGCAGGATGAGTCACGTACCTTTAGCACCTCCTTACATTTTTGAACGGTTGAAGTTACTGCGATGAAGTTTTCACGGAAGTGTGAGAGGGAATGGGATTAACTGATGTACGTATTAGTTTCCATTTTATCACTTGTATTTTACGAGACATTGATGAAACTTAGTTTGTTTTCCAAATAGAACTAGACATTTTTTAGTCTATCATGAGCGTAAAACGATGAATCAAATGATATACATATTATCATATGTTCAACGAACACTTTTTGAGTAATTTTGATTTTTGCCAGTCGTATTTAAAAGATCATAGGAATGTAGTAACAGTCCTTTACCCAAGATCCCGGCTAATCCACGCTCTGAGAGTTACAATATTCGGTAACAAGAGTCGCAAAACATCAAAATTACTCTAAATATTCTCCTTTAATACGACAATATTTATATCATTGAATTCATCTCTTCACGCTCGTCATTCTAGACTAAAAAATATGTATAGTTCTATTTGAAAAAAACAATGTTACCTTAATATCTCCTAAAATACAAGTGATAAAATGAAAATTAAATTACAGGGAGACCCACCAACTATGGGCCTTCATAATTCTAAATGATTCCCGATATCGACCTACATGTACCTTTTTCGTTCAACAATGCAGAATTATAGGGCAAGTAATATGGTGTAGAGATATTGTTTGAAATATTTTTATTTTTTGAAAAATTTAATCATCTTTTATTTTTTAATGGAACCAAATATTTTTCTCACAAACAATAGATACACAGATCGTAAAAAGAGGAATGCAATGGTGTAACATATGTTAATATTTTGATAGTATTTTATGCACAAAAATTATACTTTCTGATATGAGACTTTAAATTAAACGTGCAATGTTTGCTGTAGCTGCCGTCGCAACTGTCGCTTTTAGCGAACGTGACCTTCGCAGCCTCTCCCCGTAAAAGCGCCTCCGCCGCGAAGGCCACCTTCCCCAAAGGAGGCAGTTGAAAGGGTTGCTAGAGGAAATCTTGAATATTTAATTTAAAATCACATGACGGAAAGTATAATTTTATGCTCAAAATACTATCAAAATATTAACATATGTTTCATCATTGCATTTGTCAATTTATGATCTAGTATCTATTGCTAATGAGATAAATACTTTGTTCCATTAAAAAAAATAAAGATGATTAAATATCTCGGAAACAAAATATTTCGAACAATATCTCTATGGCACATTACTTGCCCCATGATTCCACATTGATGAGCGAAAACTACAGTTCGATATCGAAAACCGTTTAGAAGGGGTGGTTCATAGTTGGGGGAACTCCTGTATGTATAAACTAGTCCAATTAACTCATGCACTTTCATGAAAACTGCATTGCTACAACTTCAACCGTTCAAAAACTGCAGGAGATGCTAAAGTTACGTGAGACGTACCTTGTTAGATGATATCCAGTGCAGCGCGCGGGCATGGATGCGCGCCACACGCATGTTAATACGCGCATTTCCTAACGTGAGGATCCTCTTTACCCTTAACGACTTTCAGTAACACCAAAAATAACCAATAATACACTCCTATACACTATATTTAAATTGCACTTGAACTTCACACTATATAAACACGGAGGAAAACATTTTAACAAATATGAATATTTACACCCTCTCAAATTCCACAGAATGGGTTATGCATGATATTCTGATGGCTACTCTGATATACTATTCTTATGTTCGCTTCTATTCAAAAATCATTTTGCCGGCCAGGATAGCCGAGTTTGCTGCGGCTGAATGGCCGTAGGTGCCTCGGCTCGAACGGTCGCTGGTTCGAATCCTGTATCTCTACGTGTTATTCCTACAGTTCCCCCTGCAGTTGTAGTTATTAACATCATTAGGTCTATAAACACCAAACAACAGCCGCGGTTGATGTTTGTAAACCGAGGCGATAGCCGACGAAGTCTAACCAACACTAATTTGTTATATCTGCCGTGTGTCGTTCTATACTTTTCGTAATACCACCTTCTACTAAGAAGAAAAGAGTATAAATAAGAAATATCTTTGCTCTTAATACGTAGGAGTGCTAAGCCATCTTCCATCGATACAATTATTGCTTCAGATGCGACAGTTACAAGAAGGTCAAGATTTTATCGTAAGAACATTTTAAAACATTTTTACTGGATGAAAATGGCTACTTAAAAAGTTATTGTAATTTTTGGTATTCTTTGCGCATGTCGACCAAACGAACTTGTGTTATTGACTATTGATGTTATAGAAAGCACGAACAACTGAGTGCTAGTTCCACTCAATTGTACAAAACAAACAAAGAAAGAGCGTTTGTAACACCCAACGACGATCTATTCAATATGTTTCAAATATTGATTGCAAATGCATATGATTTGTTTCAAAAACTAAGCTTTAAAACCCCTGAAAGGCATATTATGCCGAACAGGCAGAAAAAAAATAAATAAAAAAAACTAAGCTAACCTACACCCATCTATCCTAGAAACGAGACGTATTTCCGTAGATTATAGACATTGGAAAGGCACTAAACAACTTGTGGGTATACACACAATAGGAGACACTCAAAAAAATATAGCGGAATATTTAAAATTAGGCTCAACAATTATCCACCACAATGCTAGTTGCAAACGGTGGCGAACAGCTCTCGTTGAAAGAACTTTGAGATTGGGAGTTCTCGACAGTAGTAGAGAAATATATTGAACAATCTGTATCGAAATGAATTAAAATTTCTGAACAGTTATTCACCACCGAGAAGGTTGCAATAACATCAAGAGATTCAAAACGTCGACATCAGCACTTCGATCTCTTATGAAGACTAGAAATTAGCAATAATAATAATTGTTCATTCATATTCATATTTACAACAATGATAAATTATAAGTTAAAAATGAGAATACTGTAATTGAACAGTTGAAAATTACTTTTGTAGGTGTTATTTATGATTGTGTGTGTGAATGTTACCTATGTTGTTTGTCATCTGTTTTGAAAGTTTAACAAATTGGTAGAAGATCCCTTGGCTACTTGGCGGCCATTAAGATTATCTTTTCATTCCTCTGTGGGGTTGCGTTATGCAGATGTATTAACGACAGTATTACAAAGAACAATCACAGTAGTCACTATTAGACCAAGTTGTTAAAAAGCTATCTTAAAAAAAAACATTTTCTGTACATTACAATTTCGCCTCTGGAGTTGCCGTGTCCCGCGTCCTGTTCTGGTGGCCTTCGCAGCACTTCCCCAGCGTGGTCGACTGTCAGCTCCGCGCAGTGGAGGCCAGTCACTCCGCCGTCCGTCAAGTACCTTTCGGATATGTCCGCGCTCCATCCGAAGTTTGCCGGATTCGCTGCACACGCAGTTGCACTCGCCGATCGCTGAGTGTGATCGTGCGGATTTTGCAACCAATAAAACTCCCTCGTCGGATCGCTATACTTGGATTTATTTACATATCGGATCTCCAATAGAAAAGTGACACAAGTGCGAATTTCTGATTCCTTAGAACTTGCAATTTTAAGTTTCGTAGTTCTGTAATACTCGTTATAGATTGTACCAAATATTCACCTCCTAGCGGACAGTAATTGAACTAATTCAAAATCAACTTCAGAATAGTAGCAGTACCTCTTGGTAACCTCTTATCAGCTTTTAGCTGAAAAATGACGATTTCGCACTTGTGTCATTTTTATATTGGAGATGCGATATGCGTTTGAAGTAAATCAACTGGTAACGGTTTTATCCAATAGGGAGCGTCACCAGTGACGTCACTGTAGCGACTACGTATAAATTCCCGATTGGATGAAATCGTCAACAGCTGATTTACTTCAAACTCACCTCTAATTAAATCCAATAATAAAACAAAATTCTTCACGCGATCATGTGGCCGATACCCATAGTTCCTATTGTCCAGCAGCCACTTGTCTGGAATATACTTCTAATTCCTGCTATATTTTATCATTATATAGATGCAACTTTCGCTTATAGTTTCAATTTTAGGTTCTTCACAACCAAACACAGAATTTTTGCCGTTCGGCCGCCCCTACTCTGTTCACACTACCACATGCACTTCGTTGTCTATGGTTATCAAGGAAATATGGGGAAAATAACGTGCACAATAGAATAAATTCCTCACAGTTCACTCGCCACATGTAGTTTTAGGTTATGTAATGCTGCGCGAAAAAACGGCGACTTTTCGGTAAAAAAACATTTTGTTAAAGGGCCCTGGTAAGGAAAAATTGGATAATTCCAGTTGCTAAATTTGGAATAAAAGGGCCTCTAACGCGGGCCTGCCCAGCATTTTACACTTGAACTTACCCCGAGAGCCGCGCGCGAGCAACTTAAGTGCGAACCCGGGCCGCGTGGATGGGTGGGGACGAGACATTCTAGGAGTGGAGGCCGCCAAGGAGAATTCGAAACGTAGCGCGTAAATTCAAAGAGCAATTGCGAAAATTGACGGGCTATTACATGCAGTTCAAGTATCATTCCCTTTTATTTTCGAAATGTTTGTTGTCAATGTGAAATATGAACCTAAAACGAATTAGACACACAGATTTGATTTGGTTACCAGAATTATAATTGCTTGTAGGACTGATAATGTAATTTGCTTGCTATGATCGCAAATTTAGCATGCTGTTATTACAAAATTGTAATATTATACCTTTTTTGTTTGATAATAACAGCAATAAAGTTTTTTACTAACTATATTTAATTAATTAAGATGGTTCTATTAAAGCTAAAAAATCTTATATTTAAAAAGACATGATTACATTCTGCTCCAATTTCCGACAAAAGTACTTTACATATTTCTAATTTTAAATCAACGAAATCAAGTTCATAGACAGTTTTGCCAAATGTTGAGTATTTTTCGCGTAATTTTGCGTTAAATATAGGCAATTTTTAATTTTATTAATTTTTTTTCCAAAAACGGCTCCGAAAATTGTGATTAAATTTTGATCTCGAATAGCGTACAAGACGCTCAAGAGAATGGTACAGTGCTCAGATTCGTTAAAAAGCCTGATTTTCTGAAAATTGAAAAAATTAAAAATTTTCGGCGTCTTCCTATAACTACAATTTGTGAAGATACAATTTTGTCACGTAATGACATGTTTTCATCAAAAACAGATCTTTAAATAAGATGAAGTTACATTTTTCGAAAGTATGAATTTCGTCCGAAACTAAAATGTACACCTGGTAGATTTAACGTAGAGTTTACAAATACATTTCTGTTACTTTAAGAAGTTTATACGTTGATAATGGTATTCATAAATTTACTTCACTCACATTCACATGAAGTTAAAGCAAGCTTGTGTGAAATATTATTCTTTCTTTTCTGTATAATGTGCTGCAAATACTGTACTAGATTAATTCATTTTGTTTTTCATTTGTAAAAGTTCGAAATAACTTCTCTTTCTGGCTGTCGAAATAAATGCACCACAGGTGCTTCGTTACAATTGGATTTTTTGAAGTTATAACGGAGTTTTTAGTACGACAGAAATTGTAATATTTCAATATTCGGTAACTATTTCCAATAAAGCGAGAAAGTGCGTGCTGTTGTAGCGCGTTCGTTTGCTGTGTTGTGCCTGACCGGGAGCGCCTTCCCGTCCGCCCGCAGAAGCAGATGGAGAAGGCCGTGAAGCGGCGCATGCGCGCCCTGTGCCGCGCGGTGTCGGACGCGTACGGGCTGACGCTGACGCCGCGCGACCTGCTGCTGGCGCGCCGCTCCGAGGCGTCGGAGGTGTCCTCGGAGGACTGGTCGGCCGGGGAGGGCTCTGAGGGCTCCATCGTGGCCGTGGAGGGCACGCCCTCGCCCACCACCTCGTCCACGCTCGCGCACGCCCCCACGCGCCTGCCCAGGCACGCACCGCTGTGCCGCCGCGCCGACCTGCAGGCCGCCACCAGGCGCCTGGGCGCGGTGCGCAAGCAGGTAACCTTCACACCACGACTGACTTGCGGCGACACGACTTGCTCATGAAGGAATCCCGTGATTCGTACCACTGCAGCCTAAGACTTTACTTTACTCAGATGGCATTCTATGTTGTTGAGGAATTTCACCTAATGGACTGTTCATTTAATAAGGTATATTAGGTGGGTTGAATTATTTGACCTTTTTTTTTTAAATTTCAGATGGGTGAAAGTTATATAACACTGGCCTGCGAAGATGTTTCTGCACAAACCATTTAATGTTTGTATGTCAAATCGAAAGCCCTAAATCAGAGAATTATTCTAGTTGTAGTGTACTACAGAAGCATAACGCATAATACGTCACGCAAATAATTTTTAATATAGGGTGGGACAGAACTGACTAAGTAGTTTTGCGAAGTTATAAAAAAGAAATCCGTGTATATAGAGAAAAATGTTTTTATTTTCGAAGTTTATATTACATACCTTTTTGTTTTCATTATGTTTTGAAAATATCATCCAGAAGATGGCGGTCATTAGCAACAAAATACTGTTGGAGACGATCTCTGAAGTTTTCAACAGTCCGTTGACACATATCGTGGGGTACGGCAATTCTTGTTCAATAATCTGCTCCCTTAGCTCTGGTAGGGTGTAAGAATGACGTTTAAACTCCTTTTCCAACCAAGAAAAAGTCAAAAGTCAGACGTCTGGTGGCCGCGCAAGTGACTCCACGTTACCCCTCAAAGAGACTAGACGCCCCGGAAACATTTCTCTCAAAGCATGAAGTCCTTTTCGAGCTGTATGTGTAGTAGCACTATCCTGTTGAAACCACAAAACCACAAACTCATAATCATCTTCTTCAACAATCTCTTCAATTCTAGAATGCAGAAAATTAGGCAACATTGTGACACAAATTCCAGAATTCATGGTCACGTCTTCCTCTTCAAGGAAGTATGGGGCTATGACGCCAAATTATCGCAGAGCAAACCACATAGTTACTTTAGCGGATTATAACGGTATTTTGTGGATAATTATTGGGTTATTTGCAGCCCAACAGTTAAAATTTTGTTTATTCACAAACCATTGACGTGAAAATGTGCCCGGCTGAGAAAAGCAGCCTCCGGAAGGATCTGTGCACGCGTCTGTAAAGTGGCCTGCGCGGCCACCAGTTTTGATAATTTCTGACTTCTTTCGTTAGCGGTGTCTGAAGGAAAGGGTGTTTAAACAGTCTCTCACACTCTACCAGAGCTAAGGGAGCGGATTATTGAATAAGTGTGCGCAATATCTCCGTGATATGTGTCAACGAGCTGTTCAAAACTTCAGAGATTTCCTCCAACAGTATTGCTGGCAACGCCCGCCATCTCCCAAATGACATTTCCAAAACAGAAGATGTATATAGAATGGTACTCGAAAAAAAGAACAGTTGCAGTATACCAGAACAGAGATCTAGTATACTGCAACTGCTCTTTTTTTCCGTGTATGAAATACCAACTACGAAATTTAAAAAAATTCTGTATATACTCGGATTTCTTTTCTATAACTCTTCGAAATTGCTTACTCGGTTCTGCCACAACTGTACAATAAATAATAAATAATAAAATAATAATAATAATAAAATAAAAGTTTTACACAAACATTTCTGATAAATGTTGCGTTAGAATAGTTTAAATAGAGAGATACATGTGAGATATTGAACTGTTTGTCCGACTGTACCAAAAACCTGGAAATTACATGGAAGAAACATGGGGGGAAAATTACATTTATTCTCACGAAAGCCATAAAATATTGTTATTTAGGCAATTTTATTTCATTATTTAATTTAGGCAATATGTGTGATAATCCATAATGAACCCTCGTATAGTTTACGCAAACTCGCAAACTTCCCAGCTGCGCCTCACGCGGGTGAGTTACCTGCGCGCCAAGAAGAAGATCGTGCGCCAGGAGCGGTGCCTGAAGGCCAAGCAGGTGTACCACGCCTACCTGGAGACCACGCTGGGCGGCCTGCGCGCGGAGGCGGAGGAGCTGCAGCGCGAGGTGTTCGCCACCAAGCTGGAGAATGACCGGCTGCTGGAGCGCGTGCGGCGCCTGGAGGCGGGCGAAGCCGCCACGGTACTGTGACGTAGTGAAATAAGAAATAAATTTCAATAACAAAAGAAAAATAATATATTAAAGATTATGTACAAGTTACAATGAATTGCTAATATTAAAACACTCCGGCAACCTTTTCCTTTCAGAACACTGCTTTACCGCAGAAAATACAAGCCACGCGTGATGCGCGTTGTCGGACCTCCGTCCCGTGACAATTACCGTCACATGGCCTGACGCCAAAATTTAACCCGGTCGTGGCGACCGTGTGCCTACAGCACGCGAGATCGTCTGGCCCTTACTCTCCGGACATCTCGCCCACACTCCTACACTCCTCGTACATACACGTACAAGCTCCCCGATGCTAACTGAATGAGAACGCGGGCGCAGATGGCGCCGCGTTAAATAGTTGAGGCTGACACCCCCACCACTGTTCCATAGATAGGCTCGCTGGCCAGCAGCTTGGTTTACGCCCCCACACAGGATTCTCAGGTTGGCAACCATAAGCGAGGCTCGCTGGCTAGCATCCTCGGAGTTTACAGCCTACGGTATTTTTGGCTCAGCGGCTCTACCTGAGTCACCCGCCAGAGCGCAAACTCCCGGAAGTTCAGGCTCAACCCCTTCCTCCCCCGCAGCGTACTTTCACCGACCTAACGGTTCTGGCCCTCGTGTTAACGACGCCACAGTACGCTCTCGCCAACGCAACGGCCATTCTTCTGAACGTCTCCGTTCGAAATTAAAACCAACCACCTACCGCGGGGGAGGGGAGAGTTAATTTCAATGTGATATCGTTTATTAAATTTCATTCAGATTCAACTGATAAAAAGAGTCAAAAAATCATCAGGACAAGTAACGAAACTTGGATTATCTGATTCGATAATACAAAAATAATACAGGCATTTTTATTGACAAAAACACGATTTTATTTATTTTGCACCCTTGGTCACCCAGAATATTCAATTTATGGATATCTCCAAATTATAATATGACTAGTAGAACCCGACATATACTGTCCTACCCTCCATTTCTCTTTCTTCCCTATTTCTCTCTCTGTCTCTCTGTATAGATCATTGCATTTGTTAGTAGAAGGACATCAAATGACTCACAATGAAGATTATGGAAAATTCAAAATTTTTCTGTGAAAAAGAGCTTCAAATTTTGCATTTACAGTAACGCTTAAACGACACTTTCTTAAAAACGCCACCAATTTTTTCAACCTAAGTTTGCATATAGGACAAGGTGTTACTCTTCTATAATATTCTTAAAGTCATAATTCAGTTCTTCCATTAGGAAAACGAAAAATTGTGGAAGTTAAAAAAAATTACTTTGGACAGCGGTTGATGGATCTTGCGCCCACGATCATCTCTCTTGAGCCGACTGTATCACTAGGTTCAAACTCAATTAAATCGTGATAACCTACCATTGTAGCAGCAGTAACCGAACTGATAACTGTGCCAGACTCTGGTTGTCTTACATAGTCGTTTCCGACCGGAGCGCCGTATTCTTATTGGTTCTAGATCTCTTTATTTTAACACGCATGGCTGTGCCAGTTTGTTTGGGTTGTTCAGTGTAATAATGCCGCCTGTTGCAAACGGCGAAGGTGAAGCAGGCGTCGGAGGCGAAGGCGACGGAGTCGAAGACGTCCCGCCCGCCCACGCGCCGCCGCGTCGCGTCCTGCGTTCGCCGCTCGCAGCGCGCCACCTCGCTGCCGCCCCCGGCGCTGCAAGTGGCCCCGGCCCCTCCCGCGCCGCCCTCCACCCCGGCGTCGCCGTCGGCGCCACAGCAGCAGCAGCAGCCGCCGTCGACGCCGCTGTCGGGGGCGGCGTCGGTGACGGCGTCGCTGGCGCTGGTGCCGCTGCCTCCGCTGCCGCCGCCGCCCGCCCCCGGCGAGGAGCCGGCGCGCGCCAGCGACGACGAGCGCCGCAAGATGCTGAACGCGCGCCTGCGCGCCGCCACGCAGAACATCGCCGCGCTCAACAAAATGGTGAACAACCTGCGCCAGCAGCTGCAGGCCTCCGAGGAGAGCCTGCAGCGCTGCAAGGAACGGTGAGCACACTGAAACGGCTCCATGACACAATTCCAGTACTATCTGCATTGACGAAGTCCCAAATGGGCTTAATTAACTGACTAGTGATTACGGGCGTGTCAACTGCTGTCGTTAGTCCCGCAAGTGTAGTGCATGTTTTATCGCTGGAGGGGCAGTGATCTTCTCCCGTTGTATGGCGGGATCCGGAGCCGACCTACCACCAGCGGTCCCGCCCCAGCCGGGACAAGCTGTAAGGTCGCGACTGGTCTCCCGACAAGTGTGATAAAGCAGGGCATGTGAGTGCAAGTGTGTGTAAGATAGAGGTGGGGATAGGTCAAGGAAGGGGAAGAAGAGATCTCGTGCAGTCCGTGGCGCATTTGTGAGGGTATTGCTCTGGCATTTGCCTGGAGTAGAGTACTCCGGCATGCGCCTGATTCATTGTACTGTAAGAATAGAGTTTGTTTAATTGGCTAAATTGAAAAGGAAAATTATTAATTTGCTAATGTACGATCATTTACAGATTGAACAGGGTCGAAGCTTGTAATCAAAATAGACTGCAACTGGTAGAATCGTATAAAGTAAAAACGCAAGATTTGGAACAGCGTTTGGAAACAGCACTGTCAAAAAGCACATCACAGTTGCAGACAATCGATGCTTTGAGGAATAATGTAAGTTGCCCAGCACATAATTGATGTTTCAATAGTCTTTTAGTTCCCAGAGGATAATATGTGCAAAATTAACTTCTATTTTTAAAACAATATTTGACTTCTTTCCAGAATAGTAATTTAAAATGCCAATTAGCGAAAGTAACGACCCAACGCGATGACTGTATTCAAGAGGCAATCACCGTTAGAAAAACCTTGGAAGAACAAGTAAGTTCCTCCGAACCTCTTGACATCCATGAACGTTCCTGATAACTATTAGCCTTTGTGCACACGAAAACTGTGTTTAGCTGGGGCGCAAGACGAGTGAGCTGCAAGCACGCGCCATCTCTGAAACAGAGCAGAAGATCCAAGAGGCCAAGCTACACTACGCGCGATGCACGTCGGAGCAGAATAGGAAGTTGAAAGAAGCAGCGGAGAAACTCAATCAGTTCGGGCATTCTATTGAGGTAACAAGATATATAAATAAGTGACATGACGAATGTCTGTTTGCCTATCAAAGAACAAGAAACGAAACAATGAATAGTAATTACATTTTCTTCTAATAATTTGTTAATCATTCTAAAACGCATCAGATGTCACATGCCTTGTAAAGTGACACTTCTTCCACGGCTGCCCTTTGAAATAAATCTTTGTAAACTAATTTCAGTGTTAATTTTGCAATTAGACACTTAAACGTGAGATTTTTTACTCAGAAAATCAGCTATTGCGAAGTCCGGAGTCGCGCACGCATTTTAAAATTGCTTGTCAACTGTTCAGAATTGTTCTAATATTAGTCTCCGTAATAGTTAAAGATAAAATGGTTTGTTTTTTGTTGCCATTTTAGCTCAACAAATAGCAGCTCCAAATTATCGGGCGTGTTCAAATAATCAATGTCAAGTTCACTGTTGCCACTTCTGGCAATATCTGTGCCTTCAATGTTTTATTTTTCTAAAACGTTGGAGCACTGTGTTCGATAATTGTTTTTACTCATTTGCAACTACTATCCCGGCGGTTTAGGCATTAAGTATTTCGAATTGTAATATTAGCTTTGTATGTTCCCTGTGGATACATATTATTGGAGTTCTTCGGCATTTACTCATGTTCGTTGTTAAAAGGTATGTGAATGGAAAATTAAAAATAAGTTACTATTTTTTTAGGAAGAATTTACCGACGATTTTCTTTATGATAGAAGTGTCGAAATTCTTTGAGGGCTACGTTTTCATCCTTGTCGTGCTATTACCCAGAGTTCTGAGTACTCAGCGTATCAATTGGCTTTAGAAGCATTACACAATTCCACGGTGCTGGTCCGAGATCATTAAGGAACTAGTGCCAGTTAAGGATCGCGGGTTCGAGTCCCGCCTCGGGCATGGTTGTATTGTGTTAGTCCTTTCACCCCCTATCATCATCATCATATCGTATTATCCTCATAGTTACCATACAGTTACACGCAATAGTGGTCGCTAATGACCTAGAGGTTTCTTTTGTTATTTAAGGTCGCATGAACTTCTAGGTCATTAGCGACCACTATTACTTGTAACGGTATGGTAACTGTGAGGATGAAACGATATGATGATGATAGGGGGTGAAAGGACGAACACAATACAACCATGCCCGAGGCGGGACTTGAACCTGCGATCCTTCGATCCGAGGTCGCTACGGCACTACTTCCTTAGCGATCTCGGCCACCGGATCGGCGACCTAAGAGTTGATGCGACCTTAAATAACAGCAAAAATCGACGGCATTCATTGGCCGGCCAGGGCGCTATTTTCGGCGGGGAGCGAGAGGGAAGCGTGACGTGTGGCTGGGCGCGTGCGTGTCCCGCAGACCTTCCTGAAGATGGTGCAGCAGCGCGAGCGCGGGATGTACTGCGCGCCCGCGGGGCTGCTGCCGGCGGGGGACGACCGGCCGCAGCGGCAGGAGGCACTGGCCCGCGCCGCCACCATCCTCAACCTCACGCCCACGCAGCTGCACAACTTCATGGCGGACCCCGGGGACACGAACCGGCGCCGCGAGGTGGGGCCTTCCCCGAACTGCTCCTCTCAAAGGCCTCCGCACAACGTGCCAAAGCGACAAACTGTATCGTTTCGAGGCAATTTACCCAACAGATACTCTTGTGCGGCAGTTCGTTGATTCCGAATACACGCTTGTCGAGTCGTAGGAATCTTACCAGCGTCCTTGACATGCCGGTCCTGCGCAAATGTAATGAAAACCTGTGAATTTGTGAAACAGTTCTTGGGGCATATAAAGGGGGGTTCAAAAGAACTGCAACAATAATTAATGTTTGTAATTTGAATGTGTGGGCCAAAAAAATCCCCATGTAACACTTTACATACCTAATCAAGACTGATTCTCTGTAATTGTGTGGGTTGGCATTGTGGATGAAGTTACCGTCGGTCCTCACTTCTTACCGGAGTGTTTCAGAGGCGTCCAGTATCTGAATTTTATAACTCAGGTACTCCCGAAGTATTTGGAGGACGCCCTGTTCAATGAGCGGGCACAAATGTAGTACCAGCATGAAGGCGACCCCGCCCCCCATTTTTAGAGTTCGGGAATACCTAGATATGCAATTACCCGATGGATGGATCTGACGAGAGGGTCCAATTGCACAGCCGCCTCGGTCCTCCTATTTAAAGCGGGAGTTTTTTTGGGGGGGGGTTATGTAGTAGCGTTTATGCTATGGAAGTCGTGGATCGTGATGGCCTTCTCAGAAATTGGCATTGAAAACGCGGCGACAGAAATAACCCGGCAAGAGACAACTCGGCCGAGTTGTGCGCATCGC
The DNA here is from genome assembly GCA_017312745.1 of Gryllus bimaculatus. NCBI lineage: Eukaryota > Metazoa > Arthropoda > Insecta > Orthoptera > Gryllidae > Gryllus > Gryllus bimaculatus. The sequence goes on along the minus strand of BOPP01000010.1, from coordinate 17,126,066 downwards.
GGAGGACGTGTGACACAGTTGCCTATAATGCGTTCACGTAAGAGGATGTCATTTTGAACACTTGTAGAGCCCCTGTCACATGAGATGAAAAAGCAAAATGTTAGCTGAATATACAATTAAAAATAATACAGTGTCGCAAATAGCACTTAAAGAATATTCGTTTCTTCTCTCTCCTTTCAAATTCATTAGTAAGTATATAATAATAGCAACAAGGAACAAAATTTATTGTAATATTTGGGCTACCTTTCTGTAAAAACAAATATCAATGCCAAAAGATTTTTTCAAAATTCTGAATAGAGTTCACACTATTTTCTTTTGCACACTACTATGTACTGTATCATAGGGAGCATGTGTTTTTTAAAAAATAATTTATTAATGTGTCGTGTTCTTTCATCAATAATTAAGGTCAATACAATGATCATTACAATCGCAATTAAATTCGACGATCTTCAGCAGTGCGTGTCGTTTGTTGCAGTTCACGCAGTGGATGTCGTACTGCCGGCAGCTCTTCTGCCGCGATGTCTTTTCACAGCTGCTCGCTGAATTTCTGTTCAAAGTTGTGCTGGCAAAATTCGAGCCTGACTTCGTCCAAGGACTCACCGACAAGGACCTTAGCTGACAGGACTGGCGGCGCTCACTGCGCTTCAACAATCATTCCATCAGTCGGCTCGTGAGACGGTATAATTCGTCCCTGTCTGCATGTATTATTTCTTGAATACATGTATTTTTGTATTTTTTTTTAGCAAAATATTAAAATTATACGTATCTTTCATGTAGTTTGATATTAAATATTTCCCCTTCAGTTTTCACGTATACGTTTGATGCATTCATTAAGTTAAATATGTCTACCACAAACTCAGGACACATCTCTCAGATATAATGTACTCAAGACTTTACTGGAGCAACTTTAATGTGGGGATACAGGTGAGACACAATCATTTGTACTCGGATAAGGTACTTCAGGAAAAGCTTTAGTTATTTCACATTGTTGTTGTAAATCGCAATTAATTTCATATATATATATATATATATATATATATATATATATATATATATATATATATATATATATCCTTTCACGGATACTATTTATGTAGTATAGACAAAGTATTGTATTGATGCTGCGGGAAACGGCAATTAGTCGACAAAATTTGGTATTGTGATATACAAAATCGATCGTTATTGCTCCTGTTCATACTAAATAACTTCCTAAAATATGTGTTGGGTGATCAGAATCCACATTTTCTGGTTTCATCATACCGAAAAATTGGTTTACGCCACGAGTATATGTCCGTCTCTGTCCGCACGCCTGTTTGTCAGTGTGTGTGTGTGTGTGTGTGTGTGTGTGTGTGTGTGTGTGTGAAGAGCGCTTGCGTATTAACCATAAGCAGAACATTTATCAAAATTGATACTCCCCAATCAATTGGCTCAGTCCCTTGAATTAGAAACGGATATTTTCATTTAAGGGATGCCCCGACAACAATGTCAAAATTTTCTCAAAAATGGCTTCAAATACTTTCTTTAAATTTTTTGCTCGAGTCTATACTTCAGTCATCACGCAGTTTAATAAAACATTTTGTGATGTAGTTTTCATTCTTTGCTCCTTAATATTATCCTTATAATTGTTTGCCTATGTATAAAAAACTATTAAATAGAGGTAAAACATTACTTTTTCCAAAACATATTACATGAAATTTCCTACACTGTAGTTCCTTACAACGATTTGCTTTACACGCACAGTTTAGGCGTAATTAACAGTTGAATTTTGACGAATTTGTTGGGAACTTACCATTACTTCCACCTATTGAAATGGGTAATTAGAAATCTTCGTATCTATGTTCAATATAATTATCTGCCTGCTAATAATTGTATATCTTAGTTAATGATTTTGTACGCACCATACTCTTTGCGAATACCAAGCAGAAAAAGTCAAGGAAAAAAGAAAGAGCAAGAAAATAGTCTAAGAAGCCGATTGTTCAGTTTAAACGCAGATCTACACTTGGCTGTCGTACTTCATTTCGTGCTGACAGGAGCCATTCTAAAGGTAATTGTGGATGATTTTTCGCAACTTTCGTTTTTAGGGTACTTTTTAGGAATCTGAAGTTTGTCACCAATATTTATATTGGAATTTGTTACACGCCCATAAAACATTAATAAACCTTTAAAACTGTGTGTTAATATTTAAAAAATATCAACTTCATGGAATGATTATTCTATACTAAAATAAATCTAATTACAAACCTAGAAATTATATAAGTTGCAAAATCAGAATATTAATAATAAATTATAAGATATGTTTGTGTTTATTATCACGGTGTACCGTTCTAACGCGCACCACGAATACACGACTACTATTGTATTGAACATGTATTATTTTGAGGCAATAACACAAGCTCAACAATACAAAATATCTTGAGTTGCAATCATTACCCTGCCCCATATCGTTATCTCGACCATTTGCCTTCCTAACTTTTATCTCTCTCAGTCTTATCTACTTCTCTTCAACTTCAAGTTGAATAGAAACACAATCAAATTGACACCAAACAACACCTTATTGAGAATGCACATATTCATTTTGAGTCACATTGCCGAATTGGTTATTGCTTTAATATCGATTGTATAACTAGTTTATTTTCTGAGTGATAAAAACATAAGGTAAGTGATAAAAGCAAATTTCTGATGTGTATAATAATAAAGGTGATTGAAGAGGGCCGGCCAGTACTCTTGGTGTAAAACATCGACCGCATATCGTTGGGTGAAGAACCAAAATCAACTTCCAAAACCACGAGGTGGCAAGAGGAGGATGAAAATTACTGAGGAGCATTGGGTCTTCGCGGATAAATACATGGAAGAAAATTCAAGAATAACACTGAAAGATCTAAAACTAAAAATAGAAGAAAATTACCAAATTATTATTTCAACAGAATGTTCGCGTAAACATTCGGATGGTTTGATGTACACAAAGACATAAGTAGAAAACTCGAAAAAATGAACAGTGTTGAGACCAAAGCAAAGCGTAGTGAGTACGTGCAACTTTTGCATTATCAAACTGATGACATCCCCATTTATACACGGACGAAACATATTTTATTTATTTATTTCAAGGAAGAAAGTATGATAGCTACATAACAGTGGGGAACCGAGAAGCCAATGTCCATGTCATCGTAAGTGCTATGGGACTGATTTATCATCAAATTAAGAGAGACGCTTTTGAAAAGGAGGAAGATAAGAATTTGTGCACCACTGTCTGTGTGCTGTATTAACCATGTATTTACCACTCGTATGCTGTATTAGTAATTGACAATGCTCCCTGTCACTGTGGTGTGAAAGAAATATTCATAAAAGAATAATTCAGCAACCATCACTTACTGAGGCTGAATTCTTTAACTTCAATTATTCGATCAAAAATGCGTGATCTAGCCTCAAGGCTGCTCTTAAATGAGATCGGTGTGCAAAAAGGCCACAAATTTTAGCTGATGAAGACAGGGCAAGTTTATCGCAAACTGAGTTAGAAAATATTATAAATCAAAATATTGAAGTAATAAATGCTAATAATTGTAATATATTGATCATGTCAAAAAAATCATTCCTGACGCTTTAAATTTAGAAGCTAGGGTTATGTAAATTATTGTGTTAAAAAGTTTTATTTTGAGTAATATGTTCGTGTCATAAATTTAGCTGATTTTGTAATGTAACTGAATATTAAAATGTTAATAAACTTGGTTCTGAGTAATGTGTTCACAATTTATTAATTTTATTGTATTTATTTACATTTTTTAAACTCAAAATTTACAATGTACACGGTAACTTTAGGTACATATCAATTTGAAATTGCTTTATCTCAATTTCAAGATCATAGGTTTCATTATGAATGTGCTTAGTCTTAATTTTATTGTGTTCATTTCCAATTTGAAATTGTTTGCTCTCAATTTGATGTTGAAATGCTATAGTAAGCATCTTGCCTGCTGTCATGTATCCCAGTATTCGGAACTATATTTTTAAACAACATTGTTGAATTGGGAAGGCCCTTCTAATACCTTCTTAATCTCATTTCGTAGGAATATTAAGGATTAGCAAATGATAAGTTGCGCAAATATTTCTAATTGCCAAATTAAATCAATAGTTTTTTTATAATGCCACAAAAAGGTTTTTTCGTGCTCTTTTCTTATAACTTAAATTCTAACGAATATATTTTTAGTATACTTTAGATTCGTATTCAGCTCTCCAAAAAACATTTGAAAGCAAAAAATCAAAACTACATCACAACATGTTTTAGGGCAGTCTTTTTGAGCACCTAATATCTAGACTAATAGGGAAATATTTATGCATATGCATTAGGATTTTCTTGGTTATCGTTCAAAATTGCGAATGTTCGAAATTTGTTGAACTCCTTGGTACTACTATTGTTGGGGCAGCCTAACGGGACGCACTAAATGCCCAAAATAATGGCATTGACAGCTAACAGTACAGCCAACTTCGGAACCAAAGAATTTTAACCCGACCCACGATATTCAAAGGAACAGATGTTCGAAATTGTACTTCGGAAATTACTTTTTTCACTTTCTTTATTCTGTTAGGTTTGGAGCTCAGGGAATAACATTATCTTAAGTGATCAGTGCGCAACAAATTATGTGTATTAACACACAACGTACAATTATTATTGTTTATTAGTAAAAAAATAAAATTCTGAAAACCCCTGATGTATTATGAATAGTTGAAAGACTTATTAAGGTAATTCATAATACAGTGAAACCAGGTTTGGTGTTTTTTTCGATTTTACATTTATTAGTACAATGTTTCGTGAAACTCTTTTCCCTTTTCAGAAACTATCAAAGATTACAAGATTTGTTTTTAAAAAATGGCCATACAAAACTACAAACATAAGATTTTTTTAAACAATTTAATATTTACATTCAATCAAACTAGGATTATGTGAAGCATGAATACAAGACATAGATTCAAAAAAATTTAATTTATCAAAAATCGAAATTTTAGTGAGTCAACTGTAACTTACTTGTAAAAGTCAACTATATCAAACCTGATTTCACTATAATATAAATTACTCCCACAGGTCTTCCGAATATTCATAATAACAATCACTTTAATATACAAATATTTTAATACAAAAGTAGTTATTTATGTTACATATTAATATGGGTAAAATAATTAAGTATGAAATTGAATCATTAGCATAAGAAAAGCTTAAAAACATTTAAACAATTAAATTTCTTTCAAGAAATGAATAAGAAAGCCAATTCCCTACTTTTTTCAATTCATTCAAAAAAATATATGCATTATAGACATAATAGTAATGAGAATCATTACATAAATTGCATAAGAAGTGATCTATTAAATAAACTGAACCAGGAAGAATTGAAGGAGATGATGGTCGAGATAATGAAGATATCATAATGATAATAACGACCAGTGTCCATTAAAATTACCAAATAACTATTAATTAAATGGAAACTGAAAATAGGAAATTCAAATTCCGAACTCTTTAATAACTAAATAAAGATTAACGCGAATCTCGCAAGGTAATCCCAATAATCATTAACTACTTTCTACAACAAATAATCAATAACAATTATGTAAATAACTTTGAAAATAACCAATAATATCAATTATTTAAATAACTAAAGGCTGATGCACAAAATATTACGGAACAAATCCAAGCGGAAAAATTCAAAGTGATAATGACCACAATAACTGCGTTTCAGAAATTCTCGTTAACGCAGGTTAGTAGCAACAAGGTGCACTAAAACCTTTGATTTATGCTGCCAATTTGCCTTCGGAAACTATTCCTTCCTCGTACATTACATTTTAATAATAAAGTATGATATATTCCTTTAATGAATGAACGAATGCTATTATCATCTCGATCAGATTTTTCGTCCAGATTCCCTGATCCTTTGAGAAAATGCTGAGATTCCCCCGTGTTTTGCTTCTGAACATAAATGTAACTTAATTATCTATGCTCTTCTTTTAGAATTCAATGAGAAATATAGTTATTCAAATTATTGTTCTCCATGTTGTCGCAGCTGGAGACAACATTCCTTCCTTCACGAAGGACTTGATGAGGGACGAGAGTCCAAATCAATAGCTGATTTACCTTTGAAAATAGATTTCACTACATCGGAGCGAATATTTTGTTAAAAATCCTTGCAAAAAACGCGCATTTCCTTTTGTATTCGAACTTCAACTAGTATTTGGCTTAGAGCAGGTAATGCTGAATCGCTGAATAATGAAAACATGCACGGATTTCACTTCTCCCCGTAGCACGTCACACAGTTTTTAACTGTTTTTGACGTGAAATAAAAAATCGTATTTGTGGACATGGCAGTTAAATATTTCTCCCTTCTAACTAGTTCTTCTACCATGTATTCATAAATTATCATAATTACATAAATATGCAAATTTGTGGAAAATACTACATAAGTTTGCAGTGCTTAGTATCTCACCTGTCGACTAAAAGAATCTAACTTTAAGTATATTTTTATAAAAATACGCGCAGTTTGTGTGATTTGTCATTTCTTTTATACATAACCGTTTCATGTTTTAAATTGACTGTTTGCTAATTCGAACTATGCATAATAATTACAATTGGTTGCATAATAACCATTGCATAATAATTACAAGAGCTTAACCCGTTATTCTGTTGCGACACCCCCACAATACAATATTGTCCCGCCTCGCCCCTCCCCACATCGCACCGCCTCGTCCCACCTTGCCCCGCCTCACCCCGCCTCGCCCCGCGTTTAGTGGAAAGTATGGTAACGGTAACGTTATTAGTGCCATCTGATTTCAAACCAGCCTATTTTATTGACATCTAGATATTATTTGATGTAGAATACTTCGTGGATATTATGTGCGTTTAAACTAACATTTACCCACTTAATTGCATGTTTTTGTTCTAAAAATTTTGTAGTTTGAAAGATAACATACTAGCATTTTAAATTATTCTTATAAATTCTCATTCTAAGAAATGACCCTTTGATCGGAAAAAAGTTTCAGTTTAACGAGATTTAAATGTACATTTAATTTTATCACTACTATGGATATAGCACGTTATTCAAAACCTACTAACAATACATTTTATTTTAGGGGTTTTAAATATTACTGTATATACCTTTAGAACAGCATTTAAATTCTCTAAGAGTGCGTCTTCAATACCATGTTTGTGTTGCAGAAAGGAAGAAGGAGGTGTATGTGGAAATGGACAAACAATAACACAAAACGAAAATAAATTGTACTAAATATTTAATATTTTATAAAAAGAGAATACAAACGAATATTTTCTTTTGGATTCAGATGTATTCCAATGGTCAAGGTGTCGTATGTGGTAAAATGCTTTCAAAACGTCGTTAATGATATTTATAGTTGAAACCTTTTAGGGTGACGTGCTAAAGGACTCGCGTGCTACATATCTTATAAGATTTGTAAAAACGTGATTTAAAACATGATTTATAACTAACTTATCCATTAAAACAAGATACATGTTCATTTTTTAAAAAAATAGTCATTAAACTGACTGTAGACATCTTTTAATCTACGGAATATTCACCCGCTACGACAAATTCCAAGACCTGAACTTGGAACGTAAACTTCCTAAGCTTCAGTTCAAATTGAATAGTATGTCCAAATTGTGTTACACCTGCATTTACTGTTCAACAGCTTTATCTGTAGGTGAGCACGTTATCACAATTTGCTTTATATTTCCCGCACGATATCGACTGCCCATATCAATGCGTTCCTTCACCCAACCCCGAAGCTTAAAATCATGTGCAAAAGAATGAAATAATAAAAAGAAGGCAAAAGGATAACAAAATATTTGTACAGATAATCGTAACTCGCTTGAAGAAACACTTTTCATAACTGGACTAAAAAAGTTTGAATGGTTTCAAATAAATATTTCGATAAAATAATTTGCATTCCTCTTACGACCACCATATTCATTATGGTATCTATCCAATTTTAATTTCGAAAAAATACTTGATTTTGTATAAAAAAATCTTACTGAAATACGTTGAGACCTACCACTACTAATGAAATTTTCAAATTTCCCTGCTACTTGCTATAGTACCGCGTCATTTAATTCAAAATGAATAAAATTTTTTTAAAAATATTTGCCCTTGATGGTAGTTTGATTCTGAGGAACAAACAAAAACTACAAACATTCTTTGCCACGCGCAATAATAAAAAATTTTTGAGTATTACATTCGAACATGATTATATTTTTTTATAAAGTTTTAAGAAGATAGTGGTGGCTAGAAATAAGTAAATTACATCGCTCAATTAACATGATTCCGAATTCCAGTGTTTATTATCTCTTTCCTCGTCAATAAAATGTAAAATTCATTTCTTATATTTTTAAGAGTTGTTGCGCCGTATTGAAAACGAGAAAATGAAAACTTTATTAATGGAACCCAATAAATTAACGTGTAGAAATGTAAAATAAATAATTAAAGTGTATGTAGTTTCTCACGATATTCTTTTAATTTTTCCCCTTGTCAAAATGGCATTTGATAGAATTCTCGACTGTTTGGCATCCCATTACTTTTCCGTTCCCCCGAGCTGAATTGAACAGAGCAAATCCCTTCATTCCGCTCTCCTATTGAGCGCCGTGAAGCTGTTTGGCCCTCTCCGACCTTGATCGGGCGCCCAAAGAGGTGAAAAGCGGCACCGTCGGCGGTGCGAAGCGAGTAGTGACGCCTGAATCGAAGTACCCGTGGCGGGTACCCGCCGGCCAGGGCCGCAGCGGCGGGGAGCGGAGCGACGTGGCGTGGCGTGGCGCGGCGCGGCGCCGTCCTCTGCGGGAGGCGACCGACATTTTGCACGCGCCCCGGCCTTGGCTATTCACACGGCGTAAATGGCAGGCAATGAACTCGCCGCACCTACTTCCCCCTCCCGACGGCGCGCACACAGCGGTCGACGCGACCCGACCCGCGCCGCGCCGCTCTGCACGGAAGCGTCTGTCTAGTACAGCCTCTAGCCCGGCATCACGTCCTGTTGGGTAATGTGGGTTTTGCAGATAGACCCGTGGAGATCGTTTAACCCGATTTTTACCTGCGAATTGAGCGTGCAAATATTTAATTGTTTCCGACGTGGAACTCATATTAACATCAATTTAAGAACATCTCACAGAAAAAAAATATTTTAATAAATAAATATAGAAAAAAGTATTAAATCAGAAAAGTAACGACATAAATTAATATTTTTTCTTTCATTTCAAAATATTGAAATTCTTAACTAATTGTATTCATGTATTTTGTTTGTCATTTCTTGTTGTTGTTTTTTCTTTCTATGAAAAAATATTCGATTATACTAAATATATACTTGAACTTCATAGTTGGCTATTTGTACAAACCACGAAATCTATTTTGTCTATTGAAGAGGGTTTCGGGCCCGGCGAAGGAAGGTCCGTGGGCAGGGGGCAGGTGGGGCTCAGAGCCGGTGGCGCGGGTCGTCCTCCACCCGCGAGTAGCGCGCGGGGGGCGGCGCCGCGAACCGGCCCTGGTCTTGGCTCTGCACGTAGAAGCGGCGGCCGGCGCCGTACGGGTTGCGGTCCTCGTCCTTGACCGTGAGGCTGGTGCCGATCTGCATGGACCAGGGCGCGGGCTGGCGCGGGTTGTAGTCGCGGTAGGGCTCCGCCAGGCGGTTGGGGCCGACGCTGAGGCGCGCGGCGCCGCCGCCGGGGGGCGGGCGCCGGTAGTGGTCGTAGGGCGAGGCGGGGCTGGGCGCGAGGGGCGGCAGCGCGCCGGCGTTGCGCTGCAGGTAGGGCGCGGGGACCGGTTTTGTAGCGCGAGGCGGTGGTCGGGCTCGGGGTAGGGCCTGCCGGGCGCGTAGGGGCCGCGGGCGGGCTGGCGCGGGGCGGGCGCGCGCTCCGCGTCGATGATGGCGTAGCTGTTGGGGGCGGGGGCGGGGGCGGGGCGGGCGTTGCGGTAGCGTACCAGTCGTCGCGGCCGTAGGCGCTGAAGGGCGAGCGCTCGTCGTAGCGGCCGTCCGCGGGTACTTGCGGCCGCGGCCGTAGGGGTCGTAGTCGCGGCCGGAGTAGGCGCGCGCGTCGGCGTGGCGTAGGAGCGCGGCCGCACCACGTCGGGCAGGTCGGCGTAGTAGACGCGCGCGCGGCGCCGCGGGCGCCGCGCGTAGGGTCGCGGAGCGGTGGCGGCGGGCGGGCCGGGGGCTCGTAGCGCGCGTAGGCTGCGGGGGCGGGCCCGCGCTCCGGCAGCGGGATCTCGTTGAAGCCGCCGCCCGCCGCTCGTCGGGGCGGCGCGCGCGCCGTACGCCCCCGCGGCCGCCGCCGCCGAAGCCTCGTGGCCGCGTTTCGTCACGACTGCGGCTTGGGCGCGTTCTGCGGCGACAGCCGCGCCGGGCCGTCTCCACGGAGTCCACCGCGGGCGACGCCGCGCGCCCGAGCGCTCCCGCGCTCCCCGCCGAGGCGCAGCCGCTCCACGTAGGCAGAGGGCGGCTCCAGGGCGCCGGGCGACGTAGGCGGGGCTCGCCGGCCACCGCCGACACAGGCCCCGCCCCCGCACCCTCCCCCGCGGGCGCCGCCGGCGCGGCCAGCAGCCCAGCGGGGCAGCAGGGCAGCGCCAGCGCCAGCAACAGCAGCAGCTCGGGGCCTCGCATGCTCTGCAACAGAAACCGTCGGAAGTCAGCGCACAATAGCTTTATAGTGTACATATGACGTGTTTACCTGGACAGTATTCAATATCTATTATTGCTCGGGCATGCTCGTGACAAGGAACAGAGAAAATCACGGAAACAAAGAGAGCTGGCTATTTCCTTTCACACAGTCGCGTTATTTAAACTAATTTCACTTGCTGCCTAAAACATTTTCTATTGATATTCCAACCAAGGACAGCAGAGTATGTACTTAAAGTTTCGTCTCTCAAGGACATGTAAGAAATTATCTGTACTAGTTGTGGTTGTTTCGAGGAATATTTATATCGGACATGTTAAGCGGTGGCACACCATGTGCTTCAGTGAGTCGTTTTAAGAAATCAGTTGACAGCTTTTGCTTCAAATTTCGCTTCTCGGTGTCTACTATCATTTATTAAAGGAAATAAATTATAAATGTATTTGTATATTAAATACTACATCACTCATACATAAACTTATCAATTAAGAGTAAAATTAAGCATTGAATAGAAAGTCTCTTCATTTCGTAATCACGTGCACTTAAAAGTGCAATAATTTCTTCCTACGATCACATTAACGACAAGGTTTTTTAGTCGGTTAAAAAAGCTGTCGGCCTGTAATATTAATATACTGAATCTATGATGTTTTACTACTGGAGGTGCACTTTATAGACGTAGGTAACTGTTTCCTTCACATTATTACTACAAGAAAATAAACAGTTCAAACTTATTTAATAAAAGAACACAAAATGAAAACAAGTAAATAATTTACAGGTACAGATAAATAGGTATTACAGGCAAATAATTCAAACATATTACTACCTCGTGGCAAAATTAAAGATATGCGTTGTATTATACAAGGTAGAATTTCAAAGGAAAATAAACACTACACATCGGCACTACAGCTCTGAAGAATACCACGTTATGTTGGTCGAAACGTCGGCACCTCACTCTTCGACGCGGCGTCACCCGGACAGCCCAGATCATGACTCTGGCCGAGAAAGTCTACGACATAATTTAAAGTAATAATAATCAATTTTATAAATATAATTCACTTTTCCATTGATTTATATAAAACATCCGCAAACTTGTATTAATGTAAGTACTAAACAACTATGTGTTGTGAGAGCGCAAATTGCTTGCCACCCCGATTAACCTTTTTCTTGTACACCTCATTGTGGATTCGATGGGAAAATGAGAGGGGAGTCGGGAGTCAAGGTGCCTGTGCCTTCAGGAGCGCCTGTCTTCCCAGGCAGACAAGTAGCTCGTTCGGCCACATTTTGACAACCCGATTTACATAAATTGTACAAGTTACTAGCTACATACAAACCAGATCTACAGTTATTTATCTGACAATATTTCACTAAAATAACTGGAGGAGTGGGTACTGCAAGAACACGTTCTCTATCGCATCAGTAACGCTTACGTAAAATTATAATACCGCAAATAAACAAAATATGTTGAGTCATTTTCGAAAAAAAATTAAAATGTTGTTCAGGATTCATGAACAATACCCCCAAAAATATAAATAATCTATAAAAATTTAGGCCGCGACATCATCCAAAGAGATAGGAGAATATTAATTTCGGTGAAAATCCTGCCAATGGTTTTAGGTTTTATGCATATGCTGCCTATGGACACTCTATGGTTCTTTACATATAGACGCACGGACAGACAGATTTTTTGCCACAAACTAATTTTCAGTATCAAGCGCTCATAAAACTTGGATTATGACTAACAACGTAATTTTTTACTACATAATGGAACACGATTTTTCCACTTTTGCTACATTGGGGACCCACAAATTTTTTAACGAAAAATCGCAGTTTTTTGTCACTGCAATACAATACTTTTACTGTACTACGTAAGTAGTATGCGGGAAAGTAAAAGTGAATATACAAAAGATATTGTACGAGGGTTCGGGGAGAAATCATGGCAACTATTTTTTTAAAAGAAATATTCACAACAACAGATGGTTCATTGAGTATATGTAGTATCGTAGAGAGCAATGTGAAATCGAGCCACGCCCCTACATCACGACAGACATTGTCGGTGGAAGAACTGCCCTATGATGGCACAGGAAATCGATGGAAGCCCTTGTGTAGTGGACAGTCGCGAGGTCGCAAGGGGAGTTTGAGCGAGGACGCGTAGTAACGGGACGACCTGCGAGTGTGCGATTCTCGATACCACTCTCGATCTTCGACTCGAGCAGCGTCCATCGTCTGTCTCCGTTCGGAAGGTGCTCGATTACCGCAAGAGCCATATCGATCCACACTCTCGCAGGTCGTCTCGTGCGTTTTAGTAGTTTTATAGATTTTCATAGTTTTCCAAATCAATTGTGTTTCCACACGTTACATCATACAGAAAACGTGTTTGGACAATGACACGGGAGTGATGCCATAAATTAATGAACCTTGAAACTTGTTGTTTCTGGATGAACGCGTATCTCTCGAATTTTGGAGTTCACTCACATTCTATTACACGCTATTTGAAGTAAAGCACGATTAAAGCTCTCAGATATATGACCCAGTAATGCAATATGTATATAGTGACCATGTCTTATTACTATGAGTGGCACCAAACTTAGTAAAATAGGTGGAAAATGTTAAATTTACGATAATTTAAAATGTTCTAAAACTAGTCCCTAAAAGAGTATAAAACACAACCCTGGAAACACCCCTCACAAACCATGGCTCAGACACTTTCCTATTAAGTGCCGTACGTTACTGCCGTTGAGACATCATTAATAATTGCGAATTGTAAATTTGTTTGATTATGTTAATTATGTTGATTAAATATGTTTGATTGAATTGTTATGATATCTTTTCCGCGGCTTTGATGCGATGGAGAGACCATTTGGGGTGAATACCAGAATTCGAAAGATTAGAACGCGAAAGGATGTAGGTATTGTAATGGCTTAAAGGCCTTCGGCCTAGCCACATAGGATCAAGTAATCTAATTTGTTTGTAATAATTACCTATTAAATAAATAAATAATAAATATGTTTGAACTATAGTGCTAAATTTTTGCAACTTTTTTTGTTCTTACGCTCTTTATCGTTTATTGTGGTTTCTGTAATATAGATAATTTTCGAAAAGTGTTCCTTCCGAAACATCACGGGTTTGTTTTCCGTACGAATGGCGAAGCTCTACTTATCCGGAACTTCCTGTTGCGGTCTAGTGGCGATTCCAGCCGTGATGACAACCTCTGGGACCTCTGCGGGTTCATTTGGCAAAGAGAATGATCACCTCGAATTGCACAATATTACTGAGTTGGCATGTTTCTTATTTAAAGAGTTCATTTTTCAAAATTGTATTTTTTTAGTTGCAAACTGTGAAATTAGGTAAGAACAATAATCAATTTAACGTCACTAAAGTCATTTCCATTCTATTTAATTTTCAATAAACTAAACAAATGGAAGAATGCCATTGATGCCATAAATATTATCATTTTCAATTTTTTTCCCAAAGCAATATTTCTTAAGAAAATCCGCGATTGAAAAATGTCTTTTGTTTGAGACTCAATCTTACTGAAGATTTATGTACTTCGTAGGTTCTCGGTCTCTCGTGTGTCAAGGAGGTAACGTTCTTTGTATGCTATGTTGCACATGTTTTCTTAATGTTTTGAGACTGTAGAGTGTTAACGGAACTCTTCTCTGGGACTGAAACCAAAATATGAAGATAATGTTACTTCCCTCCTTTCTTCTCATTTCGTAGCTTCCACGGCGTAACTATCTCTTAACGATCGCATCTTTCTCTCCACAGTTGGCAAAAGGCGTGTGAGGGTTATAACAATCCTAAAGTGGAGGCAGTAGATTATAAAAAGAAACAGTTATATTCTTCCCAGGAGATAATAAATAAACACGCATTAAAAATAACAAAATTGCAACTTTTAAGACAGATTGCTAAGAATGGTTATGGTATGAATTCCAGTTCCAATTCCAGTTTTTGAATTTTGATTTTGTACGATTCATTTAATTTTAGAAAAAATAAAAAAAATATATACGTGGAAAGCAATTTAAAACATTCTTTAATGGATTTAAATGGACTTATAAATTCTACCCGTGAAAGGACGTACAGTTATTTTTTCTGTTTAAAGCTGAAAATTTAGATTTATATTCGATTAGATTTAGATCAGACATTGTTAAAATTACTTTATATATCTGGTTAGTGTTTATTCAAAGACGCCCCATGAATAATGAAATGCATAATGCATTATTTTCTGTTCAATTGCTTTAATACTCCTTAACTTGTACAGTATATACTATAAAACGGTGTAGTATAGAAATATTACAATTAATCTTCATATACTAATTAAGCTTCGTAGTTTAATTGTTTTTAAACAAAATGTCGTTGCTCGTTCGGGATGATCCAAGTCCATGGTTCACTTAAGAAAGAATCGAAGAGAAATGCCAAAATGTTGCACATGTATGTGCAACATGCACGATCAGTACATTTGTGTACTGATGGTGTGCCATAGAAATCGTAAAGAGGTTCAAAATGAAACAGGTCCACTCTCGCTGGAACAGTAAAAGTGCGAGAGGATGGCCACTATTAGTTCCCCTGCTCTCCCGTCGCGTTTGCCGGGTCGCCGCTCTTTTCGAGTGGAGCGAGGGGGGGGGGGCGGTGGCGCGCGGCCCGGGCCAAGCCGTGGCCAGCGGGGAGAGGGGCGAGCGCTACGTAACAGTCCCCGCACGAATTTCCGGGGTTTTCTGGCCGCTTCCGCTCCGTTTCAATGCCAGGCAATCGATGCCCAGCAGGATAGCAGCAGAGTTCCTCGCACCTAGAGGCAGCCCTCTTCCACACCGGTTCGAGACACACATGAGTTGACATGTTCACCCAAGGCCACGCGCGAGCTGATATTAACTTGATATGACGTGCTCGAGAGTCTTTACTACTGATATTACAAGTATTTATAATCCACAACATGCATTAATATTATGAGAAATATGTTTATTAATACGCAGTATTCGAGGAAATTATTTTCAAGATGCTTTGTTATCAGCGACAAGATTCACAAAATAAAATGAAGGAATTCTTATAGAGATATTGAAATTTCTGTTTCATTCGTTTAATCCACAACAGAATATTTGGAAAACCAACTTTTAAATAACTTTTTCCTCCGATAACGGTATTGATACAGAAAATCTTTCGCAAGGAATTTCATTCCGAGAAAGAACAACTAATAAAACTTATAAATCGAATCATATACAAAACGTAATAGACTTAAGTTTCAGTCGATAACTGAAAACTTCTATGCCAATAATAACATATTCCAACGAATTTAATTGACATAGTCATAATGTGTCCCTTTACATTTAAATCTTTCTTAGGAAGTCCAGTCATGATTTTATTCATATCACTTATCTATTTTCAGACCGTAGTACTGCTAGTATTTATGATTGATACAATAGAAAATTTGTGGGGGCTGACTGACTATCCTTGATCACTTAAAAATTCAGAAACTCTCTGAAAACAGCAATTGCCGAAACTTAGACAATTTCAAATATCTGTGCTGTTAATATAATGTAAATGAAATCATCACCTTGATGTACTTACGTACATTGTACTTCGTATAATCTAACGAAGGGCGAAAAATGGGAATTGAACTTGTTCTAATTCCCAATGTGTAAATGTGGTCACTGAGTGAACTAAATAACCTCAAATATGCCAAAATATAAAAATTGCGGAGAAATAGTGACTATTTTGACTACCACCGTATGTTTAATATAATAATGTATAAAAGGACAATATCTTTTATGCAGAAATATTTTCTTATTATCAGTACCGCTGTTATGTTTATACACATAAAATGAATTGATCAGATTCTATATGACCCCATTTAGAATATTTATTTTCGTTCTTTAATAGATTAATTGGTGTCATTATGCTAGTGTGCATTTAGTTCAATTTTTCATAAAATAAAAAATTTCACAGAATGCAATTTGCATTTGGAGTAATTATGTAGCTTTATATGCGTTCATCCACATTCATTTAATTACATGCGGTTTAACAGAGATCATTTACGATATTTACAAAGTAAGAAACAAGTTTTATACCACTCATGGTATATTATATCATACGTGTATACTTTACACATTTGAAAGAAAAAACGGACAGCGCCCTCGTCCGACAATTGCGGGTTTTTAGGATGCGAAGGGCATTATTATCATTGGAACTTGGACTTTCCGTCACCTCTGTGGAAACTGCGCAGATTGCGACACTCCATTTCAAAGAAATGGACAGGGAAGACGGGGAAGGACGTGCTGTATTTTTCATCCTAAAAAAACCACGACTTCGATCTCATTTGAACCCGAGAACGTGGGTGAAACAGTCGCACACGCTGACAGCTACTCCACTGAAGCCGCATCGCCCATCCCCACAGAAGTCTCCAAGCATTGGAGATAATCACAGAAACAGACTTTCATGCGCTTCTCTGAAGTGTATGGTTTAATTCTTCATCTACACACTAGGATAACAGCGCTAAAAACGCAAAAACACGTTTTTGGAAATTTCTTAGAATCTTCTTATGGGATCCGAAAACAAATTGTCAGTTCCCCACCAGGAGACCGAGCCGCGTCGAATGACGTCATATATCTCAATTAGTGCACGGGAAGTGGTCTAACCATGAGTGACGGAACCGCACACCTGCACACTCGCAGTTACTCAAATACTGAATAAGGATTTAGTACCACAGTATTAATGTTTCCATGTAATTGTCCCCAGTTTGTAAAACAAGCAATTTTGGGCAGTAACTTCTTCACCCCACAGACAGAATTCTGGTACCTGCTGCTGGAATGAAATTTCACACTCCTGTCTCATCCCTTTTTATCCTTGGGATTTTTTAAATATATTTTCAAAACGTCCAGAATTATTTCACGCAATTGTCATAATTTAAGGAACCGTTTTTGTTCAAATTGCTTTAGTTTCTTGGAAGATATTTCTCGCAGATCACAGTCGACCTGTAATGCTCGTTCGGACCTAGTTCCGGCATGGTAAATCTTCGTAAAACGCCGTCTCAGAAAAAGACGGAAGCAGTTTATTTACGTACATCGGCTTCTCCATGAACATAAACATTCTATGGAACACACTCCATTTTTCTGGATTCTGAACCAGTGAGTCACATTTTAGTCTCGAGGTGGAATCCATATAGACAGTACCTTCGGAACCACAGCGAGAGGAAACAGGAAGGATGAAATGCAAAGTCCATCTTGCAACCGAACTCATTAAAATATTACATTCCGAATTTGGAATGCAACTTTTATTCCCGGACACTCATCGTACTATATTGGCTCCCAGATTAATTCAATTTCTCCAAGTGCGTACTAGCGGCTTTTCTGAGCAGACATTTTCTAAACTGACAATTGAAGCGATGAAAATAGAAATAGACTGAGTGACGTATTACTCATTACGAGCAATACAGAGGTAACATTTTTGTATTATAAAATAATCATGAATCGTGAATAAAGGGATGTTCTATATAATGACTCCTAAACAACTATTCTTGTTGTTTAATGTGATGATTTTTTTCATAATTCATGAGAAAATGGAATATTGACATCTAAGATAAAAATGTAATGTAAATACAATGAGACCACGACCAACATTAAACACTTCTATTCTCCTATTATACAAATTCATAAATTATTTCAATATACACTTTATGTTCCTTTGAATACATCTTTATTGTTGTATTGTGTACAGAGATATTCCACAACTTGTAAACATAAGAAAATAAATTCTAGGCAAACAAATGACCCTTTTATTATTTTAAATGAATGAACACTCAGTCATTTGAATCTATTTAGCTTGAATTGTTTCGACAAAAACGGTAAAAACTGTGACGAGAGGCGGAGAAGTATATTCTGCGCAGGTTTCCTTGAGTTCCAGAATCCTTACCGCATCCTATTACTGCTACACATAGTTGAATGATGCATAAACGTATCAACGAAGCATGGTTAGCAACATTTGAAAACTAGAAATTTTCGCTTCCGAATAATAGAAAAGTTATTTACAACTGTAAACGAACAAACGTTTTGGTTCCGTAGTATTTTCAACAAAATAGTAACGTTACAATAACCAAAAAAATAATCCAACAATACGTACGCATAGTGAAGATACATTTATGTTTACGTTTCGAAGCAAAACAAGGGGTCATTTCAGTATTTTCTCATTGAATCACTGGAAGCTGGATAAGAAATCTGATCGAGATGAGAGTCATTGTTCCAGATACTGATGTTCCTTGTTTGTTACTGTAATCACTTGCTCCAGCAACGCTCTAGCTACAACTATTCCGTACTATCGCTTAAAGCTTCAAAATTTTGCCACTACCTTCCGATCTAATTTTGCAATCGGATAAAGGGCACTGCTCAGGTTGCTGTCAAAGTGAATTTCATGCTTGGATAGCGCAACATCACCGAATTTACAAGCCTCTTTAGCAAATTAAGCGTAGAATATTGAAGTTCTCAACCATTTTGCCTATGAAGTTCTATCGGAAGTAAACGGGAGTTTCACGCAATCGTTCCAGACAAGTTATCCTGAAGCTCTGAAAAGAGGTAACACAAACTCTTTGAATATATTGATATTACAATAATCTCGATATTAATTAAAGAGCAAATAGTCTCAACTTTAATTTAAGAAGAATGAATTTGGCATTTTAATTATGCGTTACTATAAAACGTGCGTGTATTCTAGTTGTCATACGACGTACTGAACTTCAACTACTTTGTATAGGATAAAAAAACTAACAAAAGTTGTGTTTCTTTAGCGCTTTTATTTCTTATTTCGTCTTATTCTTAAAATCTCTTTATTCTCGCGTTACTCAAACAGAATATTGAATTTCATTCGACTGCTAAGAAAAGAGGCGTTCATCAGGCAAGTGAAAGCATGGGCGTGCTGGAGACACGTGGACGTACCAACGACCTCACCTGACAAGTCAACCGTTCGCCACGCAGCTGAAGAACAGACATCGAGGGATGGTGGCTTGAGTCTTTGCGCAGCCAACAAATACCTATAATTCGTCTAATTCTTCCGCAAGCTAAATGCGTAGAAATACCTAAACATTTAATCGCAAAGTGTAACGCTATTGCATTAATTTTGGAACCTGTTAGGTTAACTGAAAACTCGAGAGGTAATATTACAGGCGCATTTAGTCTTTCACCATAATAATTAAATAATGCATTATTCAGCATTGTTAAAATTGGTTTCACCATTTTTTGTGCATGTGTGTTTCCTCTCCTGCCCACGTATCAGTTTTCAGTGTTCCGAAGTACTTCTCTGAGATTGATCCTCAATTCGTGCTCATGCCTCTTTGTCATCTATGAACTCGATTGTTGGAATCGACAAACCTCCTACAAGCAGATCAAAATAATCGCACTCAGAACCATGATACATACACCGTATCATGACGTATTAACATGGGAAATATTATGTACGTATTCTACATTGAACATCAGAATTCGAACCATCGTGTGAACAATCTGCTTGCTGAAATTACTATCACTCAATGAATGGAGGGATATTACCGTTTTTATTATGATTAGGAACTACACAGTAATGTATTATGTGCGCTTAATTCACAAAGTTGTGGAAGTCGACTAGGTCTTCTATATTCAATTATTACTTATGATGCCTACTGAATTGACGATAAATATTGAACACGGCTTTCATTATTGGTAAACAATTATTGAGAATTTTAATTAGTGAACAAATGATATTTGAAAACACACCAATAGCACAGAAATTCTTTCTAAAATATCAATGTGATACGTAGTAGACAGGATAAATTTTAGCATTCAAACACTTTGCGCACATTTCTTAAATGGTTCAGTTTGTTAAGCTAGTAAAAGAAATTTAACCTTCATGAATTAAATTACTTTTTAGTCAACATTTTGGAAATATAATACAAAGCATTTATATTATAAAATTAAAAAAGTAATCGAGAAAGTCGTAACACTTTAAGTCTATTTTTAAATTCTACGTTGAATTGTCATTCCATTTACCACCTGAGATAACTATTATTGTTACGGGTATTTACCACATAAATACGAGAATTTATAAACTATTTTACCTGCTGAGTCAATTGCCAATAAAATACAAATTTTGATTCCACTTTTCAACAATCATCGTACGTGACATCCATTTTGAAACCTCACATGCACTCTAACAGTCCTCTGACTGGATACCCAGATCGAATTGCATCCTCTACTCGTTCGTGCAAATCACTGCCCGAGAACCATTTGAGGCCAAACGGAAGTGCGCATTTTGTCTCCTATGTGCAATTTACAGCGTGTTTCACAATGCATGTGATTCTTAAATGTGATAGGTGTTTTATGTTGGCGAATCTACAGGAAAGTAAACGTTGAATTTAGCAAATGGTCTCTTGCTTCGAAATAAATTGTAAAATATATTTTAATATAAATTTAATTGATTACATTTTCATCTTGGAAGCAGTTGATTCTTGTACATTTCATAGAATATTAAACATAATTTTTCATTTTAATATTGCAAATGGTTACAAAATGATAATAGATCTAGATACGAGTGTACCAATTCGTAAGGCAATGAACAATTGAGTAATGTAATGGGTTGCCATAGGGGTGAGCTTTTGTTGGGGAGTCGCTAGCTAGAGGTAGAAAGAGATGGCCGCATGAAGATTATGCCGTGAGATTTAAAGTGAAATACTTGTTCAAATACCCATTTAGTCTTCAAGTGATTAGAAGATACGCAAGACTTTGGAGAAGGTATTAGTTATAATTAATCGGTGGTTCAAAAATACAGAACAAGATATTCGCAGAAGCGAAGCAGGTATCAGTTTGCCAATTGATTAGCCAACCAGAACTTTCGGACGAACTTTTTGATGTAACTTTAGATTTGATTTGACAATCCTCGAGAATAACGAGAATGGACAGTGACGTGGGAAGCAGCGGTAGCTGGAGGAAATACGCATGCGCCCACGGGAGCGAACACTGTTGCGGAACGAAGTTCGTAGATTTGTAACACAATTATTAATTTTTTCTCTCTACCTACTTCTAAGTTAAACTTATGATATTTGGTCAGAACGTATAGCATAATCGTATAAATTATGTAAATATTCACCGTATGGAAAATTTTTTCTTATAATTTTTAGACACGTACTCGGCCAATTACGTACATGAAATCGTT
Organism: Gryllus bimaculatus; assembly: GCA_017312745.1. Classification (NCBI taxonomy): domain Eukaryota; kingdom Metazoa; phylum Arthropoda; class Insecta; order Orthoptera; family Gryllidae; genus Gryllus; species Gryllus bimaculatus. Next base: position 17,104,264 of record BOPP01000010.1, on the reverse strand, counting down.
TTAGAAGAAAGCGTATTTTTCGCGCATCAATGGATAAAACTGAATCTCACAGTGTGTTATTTCTGCTTTAAAAGTGTCGAAACGCCCACCGAATCCATGGTGAAAAATGTCTATAATAGATAACTCTCTGACGGAGCTATTTGTTTGTTTGCAATTTAACAATATTATTTAACTCTTGCTTGGATTGTTATCGCAATATGCTTAATTTATTGTGCTCCTTGCAGTAAACTATCTCACAGCAGCAAACATTTCCTACATAACGAAATAAATCTATTATGTGTTGCCTGCCCATAGCGTCACTTTCGATAGGAAAGGCGTCACTTTCGATATGGTGGCGCGTGCAGTTGTGTCGGTTTCACTGACAAGCAGGAAGAGATACGTAGGGGTGGCTCTATGTATAGTTGGTTCTCCCGTATCGTTGCTGACATCTGACGGAATATGTTAGGAACCAATTCTCTTAGTGTCGGGAGAAAAATAATTATCGTGGTGTCTCAACCCACATATTATTCAAATTATTTATTTTCGGCATTTGCGTTGTATTAACCTTTACCAAACTTTGCAAGGACACTGCAACAATCCCGAAGAAGAGCCTGCAAAAACTTTATTTCTATTCATAAACTCCTTTTTGTGGAATCGATATCGGTTACGGCTCGTATGGATACGGTGTCTGTTTAGATAAAACAACCCTGCTCATTGCCAAAAACCCATGGGAACTACAGGAGATGGTCAGGGATTTGGGGCATGCGTTGGAAGAGGATTACCTGGGGCCAAAATGGAATTGGAACACTTTCAGAATTATGAGTATCTGGGTACAATTATTTCAGAGGACGGCAGGTATGAGGATGAAGTGTATATTCTGACCCTACCAGTTTTACTGTATGAATGTGAAACCTGGGTTCCAAAACAAGAAGATTTTAGGAGGATTGAATCAGCAGAAATGAGATGTTTGAGACGAGTAAAGGACTGTACATTAAGAGATCAAATAAAAAGTGAAAACATACGAGAGAAACTAGGGCGGAAAGAAACAGTACACGACAGCAATGGGTGACACATATTGAAGATATGCCACAAGACAGACTTCTAGTGCAAGCCCTGAATTATAAGCTGAGAGGAAAGAGAAGCATTGGAAGTTCAAGAATGAAATGGAAAGAGGCTGGGACAAGCAATATGCCTAAAACGTAAGGGAAGACGATAATAATGTTGCTCCACTTCCCTTATCTTTAGTTGTGATAAGGAGAAGGAAAAAGCATTTAAAATTGAATGATTCTCGTGACGCTCATTTTATCAACATCTGCAGCGGCGAGTGTGAAGGCAACACCTTTCGATCATGCATACCGATCGATGGCTGAGAAGTCGCGAGTTCGATTCCGACCAGGTGCAAATATTTGCTTCACGAGTTGAACATCAGTGAGTTTTCATGCATGCCAGAATCAAGTTCGTTATTCAACTTCTCTCATAATTCAACTGCTTTTCCATTTCCATTTGAAGGCAAATGTCGGAGTAAACTCTATACAACACGCCACGACCCGCCTGCTATCTTTCCTTCGCATCGCCCTACAAATCCGGACTGAAACGCCGGCAAAGGAGAATGTCCTGTATCTTCCCATCACAACCGGATATGGTGCAAGAAAAAGCTAACATCAGAAAAGAAAAGAATAAGATAGATGATATTAAAAATTGTTAGGCTGTAAAAATTACTGTATGACCAACATTCCATACTGATCGTTTAATCAAACCGGATATTGTTATTCATGATTTTGAGAACAAATCATGTCTACTTGTAGAGGTTTCTGTGTCATGCAATCAGAACGTCTTAGTTACGAAGGAAGAGAAATTTCTCGAGTAAAAGTTTCGATATCGAGATCAGCCCAATTGGGTGTGTAAAAACAAAGGCAGAGTCTGTAGTAAACGGAGATGTGGGATTTGTTCCGCTAAATCTATGTGAGAACGACTCTTGCAGTCCCAGAAGGCATGGGAGTTCAAAACTTTTGCTGTTGAAAACAACCCATATTTTACGCAAAGCATTAATTTTGCATTTAATCTGTGAAGAAGTTTCATCTCGAATTTCGTTTTCACGTAATTTAACATAACGTAAAAATGTCATAAATTTATGCGCATTTAATGTAAATGAATGAAACTGAAGTATAAGAACTCAAACAGTAATTGACAATATAATATTGGTCTTCAATAATCACGATATTTCTTTGTTTGTAATGGAATATAAGATGACGTTTCATCTTGTGTATGCACACAAATGGAGATACAACACAAACAACGTAGGCTGATAAAAAAGTAGGACGCTAGTTGTAGAGTTAGTTACGAGTGTAAATAAACGGAGATAAACGTTCCACGTTTCCACATAGAAAAGTGGATCACTAGTTGTAAAAACTAGAAACAGTATTAAATACGAACAGTATTAGTTCATGCTTCTTATTATCTCGCATAAACGATATTTTATACTAAAGAAATAATAAATCATGTACTTAAAAAATTCTCAAATTTTATTTTTACAAAGAAGCTACAATTTTACTTTAAAAGTATTTGGCTTCTCACTTTGTGTCCAAAAACATCAATGAGAAGTTACGTCACGACACTGATGTAGTCTTTGTAATATGTTATTGAATTACATATAGTTCTATGTAATACAAAATTGTATTCATTGAATGCAAATGGGTGCCAATGTGCAGCTGTTGAAGCGTCCATTAAACGTAAATCAATCAATCAATTGTGCAAAATTAAACTTTAAAATGTGCATAGAGGGACTTCTATTCGCGTAGAAAATCAAACTTCTACGACTAAGTAGAATAAAAATGCTATTGCTTTAAAATCGTATCCCTACAGGTATAAAATATCCTAGAATATATAACTTTCACAGCTCTTACCCTTAAAAGCCCTTAGTATTTTTTTTTCAAATATAGAACAACTCAAAACCACATAAAAATTTCTGATATCGTGATATTGGTGTACTTTGAAAGTGAATATCAAAATTGCGGGACATATTCTAGCCAACAGGTCGCATTTAGCACATTGTCGTAGTTACATAACATCGCGTATGGCATAATAGGTAAAAATATTATTTTTTAATAGTTCAGTGTATTTTATGAATAAAGTTATTAATGGGAACAAGATTCAAATGTGCATTCTTAGAATCAATATTGATTTATTATTACATTATTTATTTTACCAGGGATGTATTTACAATGAACACATTAAAAGCTCGTCGGAAGGTTGATTACGCGTTGGAAGATACGCGTTGAACACGGGAAGTCAATGTCAAGAGGACAGTAATTTATGATCCCGATTTATCGATTTCCAATATTTTTTATAAGTACGTTCAGAAGAAATACATACTTGACTGTTTCGGTAAGAACAGCTATCAAACCGTTATTTTAAAATAAACTAATGTGTAATGTGCATGGAAAAATCTTGGTTGACATACTGAGGTGTTCGTACTGTCCCATATCGTTTGTATGTTTTAATTGCGCGGGGGTAATGCGCCGTGATATTACAAAGAGGAGCTGCGAACAACGTCCGTTGCCAGAGGCCACATTGCATTGAGAACAATGCATGTGATCTTCGGCGGAAGAGCGTGTGTCACAATTGTTGGTTACTGGTTACCTCAACCGAGGAAAAAAACTGATAATATCATAAATTTCCGTGACTCTTTATTTTTTCCCGATCTAATCTTGCCAAACCCAAGGCAACACATTAAACATTTTACCTAATATCGCTGATGGTTAAAAAATGTCAGTGCAGCGACCTCCCTGTCAGTCCGTCCGGAATAAACCTCTGTTGAAGTGTCAACGGCTTAGTGCAGCGACCCAGCGGGATAGCGTTCCCGAGGTTGTCTGTCGCGTCCGCTTCGCTTGTCCTGTCTCCTGAGACAAAAACAACGGAACTTGAGTTCGTCGCGCATGGAGTACGAAGGTGCCGGAAGCAACAGAGATGAGAGGAGACTGAAATTAAAGGAGGGGCTATAATGCTGGCCAGATAAAAACAAACGTGACGTTTGAAAAATACCACTGTCGGACGAAACCATGTATTTATACTCGATTTAGGGAAGTTTCGTTTCGTTCTATGTTGACAGAGCTGTAGTCAACCTTTATTCAGTCACACTGTGTATATTAAGCTAACTTGCTAGTGACGTTTAAAATTGAAGTTTGCAACGAAAATATGACAACTTTCACGGATTCTGCCAACATTCAACATACTGAAGTTCTCTTTGACACTATACCCTAATTTTAAATCTGAAAATAACCGTGTATTACCTTCAAATTGTTCACAATTTCCAACAGCACTGCAAGAGGGTGTATTAAACTGGTGTAATAATTATATTAATCTTTTACTCGGCTGCCTATTGGGAAGCATTTGGCGTGCAATTGTATTGGAAATGGGAGTATAATTTCTCATTTGAGTTATTTATGAAGTCAATGTGAGGGTTTAATGTGACATTTTCAGGGAGTAATTGTGCATGATCATGGAGTATTTTATAGTAATGTAGTCAAATAACTGGAGTAGTATGTAGTATGATTGTGCAACTTTATATATGCACTGTGCCACTTATATTGTTGGTGTGCTTTCCTGATGCAATAAATATCTTTAGACATAGATTATTCTACTGTGAAGATTCTCATGATCTCTCGGGTGCCTCGTTGGTTAGCTGAGCTTTCGGCCCTGCAGTATCCTGACGAGATACGGTGAGGCGACCGAAGAGATTACGCTAGGAACAAAAACAATGTCAACGATTCTACTGAGCAACGATCATGCAAAAAATAACGAAGTAGTAGTTTTTGCAATTAGTTTATAATGTTAGGCTTTATAGCATGAGTACATGTTTTGAAAACGAGCGACTTTAGAAGCGAGTTTTCAAATTTGTACGAATGTAATAAAGCAACATTATAAACGAGTTGCACACTATCTTTTTTGTATAACAGCATTATACATTTATAAGAGAATTCAACTTAATTTTGTGAAACAACTTCCCTGTGACGACTCGGGTATTTGACATCGTGCGAGTAAACGGTGGTCGGCTGTTCCGTTTAGCTCTACCTCCCCTCAATTCTTACGCTACGATTGGCTGAATGTATGATTACAGAATTATTCGTGACATAATCTAATACATCATTTGTGCCGTAAAACGTCCGATTATGAACGATTTCTTGCAACAGAAAAGGTTATTTTATAATGCTGGAATACAAAAAATAAAACTAGCGTAGTAGACTCGAATACAAAATGCGATTGAAGATCCCGAAGACGGAATCAGCCAGATGTGAATGAGGCGACGTACGTTTCGCCATGACTAGTTGGCTAACCACTTTTGGCCATTTCCAAACCCACATCTGTCTGGCGATATAGGCTGCTACACGCAGTCGCGCCGGTGATGCTCACTGTTAAACGCGTCCGAAAATAATAATTTCCAATAACATAAATCATAAACAGGGTCAATCAAATTATTAACTACATTTCAAGATAACCACATCCATAACATGACATCAAGAAAACGTATCGTCCGGTTGAGGGTTACACGAATCTTGAGGAATAAGCGGTAGATTACGGGGAAAGGCATGGTGCACTATCAGTTACCTTCTGAAGATTTGCAGAAATTAACAAAGTAAGTGAAAAGTTCTAGTATGTTCTGGAATGCTGTTATTTTGTTATTAATACAGAAAAATTTACAAATATATGTAATGGGTTATAAACTTTTTTTCTTTCTTTGTTATTCTAATCCCTCTTTTGAAAATTTAAAAAAAAAAAAATATCCAAAATAATTAGGCCAGATAATTTTTTAAATCGCGCCATTTAGGCACTTTTCTTTTATTTTCATCTTTTATTTTAATAATGATCTTCACTGAACTCTTAGTCTCTCTGTGCGAGGAGCGCAATCTTGAAGAAGCTGAAGAACCTCTGCTCTCCTCGTAATCAGGAAGTCCCCGAGGGGCCACGGGGACGAAGTTGGCTTCGCGAGACAAGAGTCGTCGGAGAGGGCGGATCGCTTTGATGCGGACGCAGCGGTGCAGCGTCGCGCGGCGACTTCCGCTCCGTTGTGTCACCGCTTGAGCGCTCGAGCGCCGCACCGCCTCCGACTCCGTCCCGCCCCGCCCCGCCCCCGCCCCTTCATCACCATTGCCAACCCCATCGCCCCCGTCTCCGCCCGTCGCCTCCTACAGAGAACGCCAACGCCCTCGCCACAGTCCCCGCCCCTGCTCTGCCCCCCGCCACACCCAGCCTATTCACCCGCCACCGTCATCAGCTACCGCCCAACACTGCCCCCAGTCACCGCCCCCCATCGCCCCCGCCATCCGCCCCCGCCATCGCCCCCGCCGTCGCCCCCGCCGCGTCGCCCCCGCCATCGCCCCCGCCGTCCCCCCGCCGTCGCCCCCCGCGCCGTCGCCCCCCCCGTTCGCCCTCCGCCATCGCCCCCGCCATCGCACTCTCCCGCCATCGCCCCCGCCCTCGCCATCGCCATCGCCCCCGCCATCGCCCCGCCCATCGCCTCGCCATCGCCCCTGCCATCGCCCCGCCATCGCCCCGCCACGCCATCGCCATCGCCCCTGCCATCGCCCGCCGATCCGCCTGCCATCGCCCCCGCCATCCGCCACGCTCATGCCCCCTGCCATCGCCCCCGCCATCACCCCGCCATTCGCCCCCGCCATCGCCCCCGCCATCGCCCCCCGCCATCGCCCCGCCATCGCCCCGCCAATCGCCCCGAGCCATCGCCCCCTTCCATCGCCCCCACCATCGCACTCACCGTCGCTCCCGCCATCGCCTCCTTCAGACAACGCCACCGCCCCCACCCTCTTCCGCCAGCATCACACGACTTCTCCGAGAGGTCGGGCACCTGCCCCGAGTCACCCGCCCTCGCCACGGCGGTGAGCGCTTGCGACTGGGAAGACTCCGCCCTTGCGCCGCCGGAGGCTGGACCAGGAAGAGCGAGAAAGGGTAATTGTGCGGGGCACGCCACGCACGCTTGTCGCTAACAACCAGAAAGTGAGCCTTCGGTTGGAATCCGAGCAATCATTCCTTACACGTACAAGGTTGCGGAATGGGGCAAAAAATGGTTTAAAGACAATTCCTCGTTTTGGGGACTGTAGCACAAGAGATCTTAAAAAGATTAAGGTGAAGAGATGTAATTTAAGTATTTAGCGACAATTTTCTTGATAATAACCATCGCGTAAAAAGAGGTACAAGTAAAGAGCATGCATCGTCAGGAAGCCTTCTCGCAAAAAAGAAAGAAAAATCTGGTCTCACAAAATAAATGACCTTCACAAAGCAAAAAAGTTTCAACATTTTACATCAAACATACAATTACAGAGGGAAGACTAGGTTAATTCCGTTTATTTATGAAATAATGTGTCAACCTCTCTTCCATTTCTATGAGCATGCAACAGAAAAGTGCTGTGTTTAATATTTTTGACTATGTCTCAAGCATTTGTTTTGGAAGGATAGAATACATGCAAGTTTTATTTATTTACACCAAAAACAGTTAAAATAAAAACAGTGTGTGACGTGCTATGGGGAGAAGTGAATTTGGAGTTACATCTATGTAATGTGTTATTTGAAGTTCCAGATTACTCATGTTGTAATAAAATGGTTTCTTACCAATGTTATTACTTCTATCATTCACAATTTACTTATGAAAAATTTTAAAAATCTGTAATCATACAAATGAAATAAGTCATCAATATAATAGTTGTGTTTTAGAAGTTACGTCTCTATTAATAAGACTGAAGTATCCACTTGTCTGACCTCAAAGTAACTGCCTTTTTATGAGCTCTTATGATTATTTACGCTAAATAAATATTCATTCAATTATTTTTAAATTGCGGTCTGTCTTTTTGCCTGTTCTAACCTGGGGAATTTATAAAATTATTTCGATTGAGTTTCCACTGAAAAGTAAATTATTTTGTAGGACACAATTAAGACTTATATTTTGCAGACCATTGTTTTCCATTACCTTAAGAATAATATTTATACAAATCTACCGATTTATTCCTATCTTATTGGAATTTTACACACTTGACCTTTAAGACAAGGGTAATATCACTGTCTCTATGGATATGATACATTGAAAGTACGCATCTATTACGATAAAACAACCAGCATGCGTACATTTCCGTCACTAAAGGACGAATTATACGTAAATATCTCAAAAACAGTGAGAAAAGTGGCCACGTGAATGGCAATTTTCTAAAAGTTCATACAAGTTCCTAATAATTGCATTTTAAGTCATTCCTCTACCTGACTCTTATAACAGTGGCCCAGAGTTGCAGATGTCTGTCAAACACTGGTTCCTATCCCAAGCAAACAGGCACATGTATTTGGCACCGGAAACAAATGTTTATCCCACGATGCGAGAAATGTCACAATTCTATTGGTGATTATGTGAATAAATAGTACAATGTTTATTGTATCTGTCACTATAGAGGTTATTGCATGAAATTTGTATTATTTTTGTTGACGATCTAGGAAAACTTACTAAGTCCATTCGAACATTGTTTCTACAAAATTATATGTATATTTCCCTGGCTATTGTTTATGTATCAAAATAATATATAGTAAGAAATCGTGCGATTCTTCATATTGCATAACCATGTCGGAAAAGCAGATTTTTGTTCAAATTACCAGTTTTAAAACCCGCATGATTTTGAATGAACGGTTATTAAGGTACTTAAAAAGTCAACAATTTCAATCAACAGATAGTAGATATCTACCACATCTATTAGATATAGGTAATCTATGTATATTGTATTGGGTACATATGTAGTTGCAATACAAATTCATTAAACTTCATTATTTCAAAAATTTATTGTCTTATTGAAACTAAAATAATTGTAATTGTATTGTTTCTCCTTAAGCCCTGTATTATTTAAAAGAAAACTAACACATATGCTTCGGATGAGGTAACTTATTGAACTAACACATGTACTTCCGATGTGGTAACTTGAAAATATCGGATACTTTCCTACTGTGTATACAAAGCAGTGTTTGGAGGTATTGTATGTAATTACCAGTCACAGAACAAGTGACAAGAAGAAGCGAAGCGATTCATGGCTTAACGAAGCATCTCCACGTTTTGCTCTTGTAAATGTTGGTTTTGGAAGGCACCTAAATCATTTAATTTGGAGAAAATTGAATGATTTAGGTACTACTAATAATTTCAAAGATTTCACACATATAAATAATATAATACAATTTCCATTAATGTCTGTGTCTATTAGGTAACATAAAGTTAATTTTCCCACCAGAACATATGGTGTAAACTTAAAGAACCGGAATGTTTGTGATGAAGGACCAGAAATAGAGAACCTAGCATAACGCCTTATTACATTTTAATGGTCCCATACTCAAGAAAAAAGTGACAATTTTGTGCGATTCTCTCTATATTGTGCAAAACTGTGTATGTCCTCGCCACCTACACGAATCTTTATTCTTGACGTATGTATCGACTTTGAGCACAAAAACTTCTATTCTACTCAAGTCATGTGTGACACTCCCACACATTAACACTTCTATGTTCTCATCCATAAGAAATAAAAAAATCTTTTCATGGACTTTTAAAACAAGTTACACCACTAAAACTGTAATATTTAATTGATTGAATCCAAGATTTGTCGCTTATAGTGCGCCAGCCGAAGAAACGAAAGAGAGTAAACGCATCAGTTTGTTTTCTCGAATGCCAATATCAATGTGCACAGTTAATACACACAAAATTAAAAAGCTGTAAATTTATTATCTTGCTCTTAGTAAAAAAATTGTAAAGAATTTATGTGTTAATAATATCCCTAATGTCTGTTGTATTGTATTGGACACAATTCAAAATGAAATGAACACAAGCAAATGAACTATTGGAATCTGTACTGCTAGACACACAGTATGTGGGCAGTATATGGTTCTCATATGAAATGCAGCGCAGTTGTTATGGCCTATGAATTCCGGTTGACGCCAACACTCATCAGCGAACAAAGAGTAGGTGGACCGGATGACGGCCAGGCGAAGTCGATGCCCTGGATTCCGCGCACAGGAAAAAAAACATGGCTTCCGGTGGAATATTATTTCTCTGTGACGTAGGTCGACAGAGGTTGAAAGCGGGCATCTCTTCCGCAGAAACAGCGGCGTGTCGAAGAGCGCGCGCCGCCCGCTGCCCGGCCGCCCGCTAGAGGTCAGCGACCGACGCTCCACGCGGTGACCACCCCCCTCACGCACTTTGCACTGCTCCAGACACCCGCGCCCCGCCCCCGCGATATCTAATTGATTGATTTTCACTCATTTATTAGTGATAGTCAATTACCAAGGTCATTAGTCTTGTAAGTGTAGTACACGTTTTTATCGCAGGAGGTGACAGTAATATTCCCCCGCTGGATGGCAAATCCGGTGCCGACCTATCTGTCGGTTGGCGGGGTTTAGCATCACCCAGAAATATATCACCAGCGGGGCACCGGCCTAGCCGGAACAAGCTCTAAGCTCCCACCTGCCTCCGGCATGTGCGGTAGTCCAGGCGGGCGTGTAAGCGTAAGTGTAAGTAAGGGCGAGGATGCAACAAGGAAGAAGACGCAACGGTCGCGCGCGGTCCATGGCCCTTTTGTTCGCTCCAGCATTCACCGGTTGTTGAGCGGAGAAACCACGGAAAACTACCGATCAGAGCAGCCATCAGCTAGAATTCTCATCCCGGCAGCGGCTGAATCCCACCTAGCCGCGTAGCTAGTTTCGAAAATCCTTCCGCCGTCGGCACTCAACGCCGTAGGTCCTCCTGGTCGGACGCACCGCCCTGAGCCTCCTTCGCCGGCCCCGCGTTGTCCAAGCGCAACCACAGTTATGTTTGCAAACGCCTGAGGCGCTTCGACGCGCCTCGTCGGAAGAAAGAGGATCTGCGCCTGCTACGCCCACGAAGGAGTTCCTTCACTTTGCAATTGTAATGCCTCGCCAAGATGACCAGAAACTGTACGCACTACTACGCACTACTCTACTTTCGGTCAACCTCATTTGCATCGTCGGTTCCTTGCTGCATTCAAGAAAAGAACTCCAGCGAAATCCAGATTTTCTCTTTCAGACTGTGATGAATATTAATAACCCAATTTCAAATTTCATATTTACTGTAAATTGGAACTGTTATCGCTGTTGTGTAATGTCGCTAGTTTTCTCTCATACGTTACCTGGAGATGCATGGTAATTATTTATCACAATCAGCTATTAGAAAGAAAATATGATTTATTATGTAATAATCTAAAAAATATGACAATTTTCTACCGCCTGTAGTAATTTAAACATGGTAAGTGTGCTACTTTTCATTAAGAAAATAACCCACAAATGTGTCAAACAGATTTAAAGAGAAAAAATTCAATTTTATAAATTATGATATAAAGAAATGTACATATTCAATCTGCATCATAAATTACGCTTTAACACACATTACCATTGTTGTTGGAAATGATGAGTTTAAATTCTATTTTATGCTGTAATAGGGCACTATGAGCAATATTTTAAAGTGGTAATCTACAAAATCAGGTACTTTGAATCTTCTAACAAATGTTTGGACCTTTAGCACTTTTGGATACTAACCATTATTCTGTTATAAGAAATGTCAGGAAAAGTGCAGGATTTCGAAATCTATGTAAATTTAACATCATTATTTGATATTTGACAATCCCACCATTAATAATAGTAATAATAATAATAATAATAATAATAATAATAATAATAATAATAATAATAATAATAATCCGCTATTTATGCAAATAACAGAGTACTTGTATACTGCAAGATGTATGTATATATCTTGGTAAAATAGAAAACATTTCATTTACATTTTGAGGAAGCGTGTTTAATTCTGGGTTCACAGTGAGAGTAGTTCTTTTCTTTTAGAATCTGTAAACCTCCTTAATTTCATTAGTTTTAGAAAATCAATTCTGAATTTCGTCAAACAATACTTTATAAGGTGTTCTATTTTCCTCGCAGTATGTAAATTCAGCCACGTATCTCACTAACCCGCCCCGCTCCACCTTGCCTCCACCCATCCACCATCCAGGCACCAGGCATCCGCAATATCCTCGGTTAGATCAGCGGTTCCTGTTCACCGCGCTCTCGCCACGCGCCAAACCGTGTTCCGCCCCACCCGCACGAAACTGTCCGTCCCGCTCTGCCTCGTCTAGACCCGTTCCTCCTCCTCCTCCTCCTCCACCCC
>BOPP01000010.1:17034005-17082045 GCA_017312745.1 Gryllus bimaculatus | reverse complement strand
CCGCCCCCGCCGCCCCCGCCGTTCGCACCGCCGGAATCATTTTTTTGCGCGGCGGTGCTGTCCCCGCCCGCCGCATGTGATGGACCAGTCGGCAAGCCAGACCTTTTGCGTGACCGCTGCCTACAACCTTCGCCCGATATAAGTTGAATTCATTTTTATGTAACGATCCGAGCCGCACGTTTATTCTAATACAATTGATGTTTGTATTAGACACGTACATTTCACTAGGCGTTGTGTGTTCGTACGAGATCGTTTCAAAATATATGCTTAAGTATTCAAAGCCCTAAGGAAAAATATTTTGACAAGTCATTTATGTATGTCAACGCCGTTTCTTCTTGTTTGTTAGGCTATTTACATAACATTGCTCCTTAAAGAAGCTAAAAAGTTGATCCCTGCTTATATAGCTTTATCTCAATACGTTGTTTATTTGATACATAACACGATTGTCTCGACAATCACACACTGACTTGTCGGAACGAAAATTAAGGATACGTCTTTCTCCTTCTCCAATACTAAAATTATCTCTAAAATGCACAACTTTAACTTACCCAACGCGTAAGACTTCCGATGAAGGCTGCGACAATTTTAACGTTAAGATCTGTGATAACAGTTGGTATGAATGCGATGCTTGTAACATTTTATAAGAGTTCAGAGTTATACTTGGAACTTCACACAAAACCCCAATATTTGTACGGTGAATGCTATTTTTCGCTTTAGATTTATTAATTGCAAAGTTTATAAATTCTGCCTTATTATTATTATTATTATTATTATTATTATTATTATTATTATTATTATTATTATTATTAGTTTTTGTCTTTCTCAATGTACAATGAAAATGTTGGAACTATAATCAAATATTAGTATCCGACTAGTAATTATTTTTGCTCAGAAATTATTAACGTGATTCAATAATATCTCATTAATAACCAAATTACCTACGGTTGTTTCACTTTCAAGTGCCGAACAAAATTTCATTAAGACAATGTGTGACACAGATTTCTCAAGTCGAGGCATTGTTCGAAGAGTAACCTTGAAATACTGCAAACATATCTAACTTCCGGACTCGCAAAAATGTTCTTCATTCTTTCCTTCCTTCTTTTCTTCCTTCCGCCGACAGAATATGCTTCCTTTTAAACCAAGGGCACCAGGTAGCTTCTCAGCAGAGGTGCCAGGAAAGAGAGGCTATTTATTATAAAGTCACAGCGGAAAATACGTTAATTGCCGTATTGAAAATCGCCCGATGTATTTTTGTATTTCATAAAACTTATCACATCTGTATTGAGTACGTGATTCAAAATATTTTAATATTATTATTACTATTATTATTATATTCACATTAACATATTCAGACTTTATTATATTCAAAGAGGAAATAAATAAATAGCATTCATAATGATTTTATTAGATTCGAAGAAATGGAACAGGTAAGTGGCAAATTATTTAATTTTGAGTTTATGAAAGTTGGTCAAAGTTGCCTAGAGTTTGTGCCTTTTCTTATTCTATTGCGTGTGTGTGTGTGTGTGTGTGTGTGTGTGTGTGTAGAGAGAGAGAGAGATATTGTTGCAAAAAATATCCCGAAATATTACGAATTAGATTATCTTATTCAACCTAAATAACGATCGAGATAGCATCAAAGCACCATCAAAAGCCCTGCAAAATGAGAAATTCGGTCTCGATTTCCAGCGGGGGGTGGATACTAGCCAGCCTCCCAAACAGAAGAATAACACGAAGCCGCCCACCGCTGTGGAACCACAATTATAGAGGCCGCCTTGTTTTACTGAGTACTCCAGAATATCCAACAGCCAGAAGTACCAGAACAGACCTTGGGACATTCTCAATCTCTTTTTCCCAGTTTCGTTTCAATTTATTTCGGTAGGATCGAGCCTACGATTAACCGCCTATTTAATACGGTCCCTTCACCTTAATCCAAATTAAATGTCTCCCAACTGTTCGGTGAGCATGTGAAGATCATTGACTTAGGCAGTCATTTGTAGTCCTAGTGAACAAAAGCTATGGACAAATGATTTAAACCAGATGTCCCTGAAACCATCTGAACTGTCACTTTTATATACGAACTTAAAGATAATCAGTTACCAGAATTCATAGAGCTCACAAATCAATATTTTTCACAAAGCAATTGTAACTTTGAAACTAAACTAGTTGAAATCAAGTACTTATGGATACATACGTTGAAAAAAATTATTGCAATAAGAGTTGCATCGATTAGCAGCATTTGAGTAATGTTTTTAATTTTTTCAATACAAATATTGCTATTTTCATGAAATAGTTATGAGGTCCATTTGGAATCATTTATTTCACCTAACTACATCTAAATATTGCAAATATTGATTATAGTGATGAAGAAGCGAAAATATATGTATTGTTCAACAAAGTAAAAGTTATTTTTTTAATGATAAGCTTTTATTGATATGATATTAACCGGGGAGTGTGGTACCTAAACAGATGAAAAATGAATTGGGGGCGGGGGGAATACGTATTTATTAAAGGAATGAGAAAGTGTTTTACAAATCTCCATAATATTTTCTAAATAATTCTTTAAAAATAAAAAACAATCGAAAATGCTGTAAAACCCATCATTTTCGAAATACGTAAGATAACAATTCCTTAAATCGATATTTTTAGTAGCGCGTTTCAGTGAGAACAAATTACCAACTATGTCATACATTAACAGAAATCACGCAAATACGGAATTAAAATTTCATATTTTTCTTGTTTTTAGATAAAAATTCTAAATTCTCATCAGAGGGGAAATGACAAGTAGTCTAGCGGTACGTGATTTTCACGGTAAACGGTCTTGGTTCAGTGCCAGCCAGCGGCAATCTGTTCGGCGGACTGATGCGTAACGCGAAGACTAAACAACGGAATGACGACTAGGTGCAAATGAAACTATTCAATGAAACGCCAATTCACGTTTCAGTAATAGTCACTAGGTGGACGTGTCGTTGAATATCCTAATATAAAAATAACACACTCGGAAACAGGTCGAAGCTGAAGGATTGGCCTTAAAACTGAGTAAAAAGTACGGGACAAAAACAATGTAAAATTATAGCTAAACTAAGTAGTATTATCTCTAATATTTTATTAATTTGTTTGTATGTTCTATGTATGGATTATTCAAATATTGACGTGATAAAAACTGTAGAAACCTGAATGAAGTTTTTACGCTAAATCAAAATGATCTGCCAATACAATTTAATGTTTAAAATTATATTTTGCGAGCAAAGATTTTTCAAATGAAAAATAATTAAAACACGCTTGTAAGAATAAATCTGCATAAATTCCTCTTTGCATTAATTATTCTTTAAGTGACATCAACTGAATATTTTATTTGTAGCCGGTGCTTTGCGAAAGGAATTATTTTAGTGTGTATTGCTTAATGTTCGTCATTTTAGAAATGCAAATGTGCGATATTGAATTAAGTTCACTCATTAGAAACTTCAGAAATCTAGAATTTTACGGTTAAGTCATTTAATATTTGCAGATATTGATAAATAAAATTCATTTCAATTTTTAAACACATTTCCATTACTGCTTTAATTTCTTTAAAAAAAGAAACATCAAATGTAATTTAAATGATAAGACTTTCGCCAATAAGAGCTATTTTCCGGCCTTGAGTGGCCGTGCGCTGGGTTACTCACAAAAACGAGCGATCGTCTCGAAGGGACCGGTGGCCAGCGCAGCCGTCGGCAGGCAGATGGGCAGGCGGGCAGGCGAGCAGGCAGGCGGAGGCAGCGTGCGCGTGCCGCGGGGTCCTGCAGCACTGTGCGCAGCGGCGGCGGCGGCGCCGCGGCTCTGGCCGGGGGCGGGGGCGCGGCGGGGGCCGCGGGGTGGGGGGGGGCGGGGGCGGCGGGGGCGGCGAGGGAGGGGCAGGTGCGGGGCGCCGCTGTGCGCGTCCTGAATGTGCTGGCCAACACCGGCGACCAGGGCGCAAGCACAACAACTGCGGGCCCACGTGATCCTAGGCAATGCCGTGAAATCGGCGGGGGGCGGGGATGGCGGGCGGGGCGGGCGGGAGCGGCCGCCGCCGCCCTCTGCGGTTCCGCCGCGCCGCTCATAACGGAGACTACCCTCCAGCGCGGTCCAGCCGCCCTCCGCTCGACTTCCGCCGCGACGGCGGTCGCACGCACGCCAGCGGCACACGCACAGGCACGCACGCGCACGCACGCGCCCTCGACGCCCTTCGGGAGAGCGCTCGCTACCTCGGCGATGCTCCACAAGGTCAGAGCACGCAAAATGTTTACTGCGCCTCTTTTCTGAAGAGCCTCACTAACATCATGTGCATTTCTGTATTCATCAGAAAATATTAATATATGCTACATTTCATAATAAAATGCATGCATCACGAAACTCTACCAGACCTACGTGCAAAATGATGTGTTTACAAGTGTCGCCATTAAATAATAGGTTTTGGAACAATACATTTTTAATTAGTGGAATTGCGGTCAATTTGGTTCGTCCTGTGCCCATTTAAGTAATTTATAAACAATATTTATAAACAAATCATTTACGTTTACTTCGCCGGAATAGAAAAGGGTTCAAGAAGAAAACAAAAGTAATTAAGTACTATTTTAATTTGAACAATGATCCAATATCTGTAGTGTATATCGTTTACACGGAAGAATTCTGGGAACATAGGGTCCATCTTCGGAAAACGAGGATCTGATAGGATACGGTCAAACAGATACCATACACTAAGGCGGATGTGACGATATCAGACCGAATCAGCTAAGAATACCACCACTTTCCAATTCATATTCCTACAATATCTACTGCCCAAACCCTAGCTACTCCATCTACCCCAAACGCAGTAAGAATGAGATAACATAAATAAAGTTGGGGTTGCAAACCTTTTGCATCGCTTTCAGAATAATGAAATTTTGCACTATCCCTCGAGTGGGGAAGATCGGTTATTTCATTAACCTTTTTTCTACTTTCTCGTTTCAATTATTGTGTACGAAAATAGTTTTGAAATAAATAGTACCAAACTTTAGATAACGCGTTTTCCTCTATCATGGCGTTAGCTAATGTACATATAATCTGTTAATTAAGATAAATCGAGATCAAATCAAGAAGGTACATTACTTGAAGTCGCAAAGTTTCTTAAGTAATAAATGTCGTAATAAAATTCTTTTATTTCAGACTTTCTTTTAATAAAAACATAGTTAAATATAACAGTGTTGATCAATGATTTTTATAAATTATTAATAAATATTGATAAATATATATTACAATGTTCTGTGCAAAATTATATGTAGAAGTTCCAGTTGTTTGGAAGGTTTTAATTTTATTTGGTGCTTGTTTTTTCTGATGCAATAACTGTGCCGAATTTACTACGTCCCTTACACATTTTTATCTTTTCTTTTCAATGTCGTCGCCTATATTGTCAAGATGTATATTTTTGTACCGCCTTCTTAGTTTAAATATTTTCTGAGCTTTCGTTCTGACATCTTGCTTCTCTCCTTTTGTTGCACACTGCCCCGGCCTTTAATAATTAAACTTGTTTTCTAATATACATACTGTACTACTCGTATTAAGCTAGTTTAAAAAAATCTTCAAACCAAAAATAATTTTCTTGGACATCTTCTGTAGGAAGCGTTTTTATTTCTGATTCAAACTTCTCTGCGTTTAGTAGAACTCCTTAAAACAAAACTGACTCTGTCAGTGGTTGCATGCGAAAAATGGTCATCCCTTCAAAGGACGGAACATAAAAGAAATCGACAAACTGACTTATCTAGCAGCCGCATGTTCCTTCATATAGTAGTGTATTACTTTACTATAGAGTATCTGTTGACGGACCGTGTAATTCGCTGATCCCTAAAAACATCTTACTCTACACTCTTTTTGAGCAAATCAGCCAATTGGCATGAATAAAAATGTAAGTTTAATGTAAGTAGTAACATGATGTAACCACATCTCCTTCAAGGCTTGACAGAAGAAAATGGAATGTAAAATGAAGGTCATATTGTAAGTACTGTGAACATTCCTCCACTACCGTGATGGAAGGACATACACAAAGAAGCACTCCTGGTATAGAGAAACATTTTATGAGCAATTGACAAATTTAATTTATGAGCAATTGACAAATTACTGAAGAAAAGGTACTTAAAACATAACCATTTACAAAAGTGATATATTATTAAAATTCATTCGTCGATTTCGAATACATGTCTTCTGTACTTAGCCTGTAGGGCAAACTCTCTGAGAAATCCACAAATTGAACAAATTTCAACACTCATTCTTCTAAGTAATAATCGTGAAAATATGAGGGTCCTATAACTAAACCTTGACTTTGCGAGTTTGAAATGGATATTTTGATATTTTAGGGTACTTTTACATGTAGCTGGAACATTTCCATTTTTTTAATGGCTTCAATTTTTTTATATAAACTTGATTTCGGATATCGTACAGGACGCTTAAGAAAAGGATGGAGCAATAATTTTTGTTAAAATCCATGAAATATAGAAAATTGCCAAAGTTCAAATTATATTGTGTCTTCCTCCAGCTAAAATATTGAAGATAAAACTTTTCTCCTTAATGAAATGTGTTTAATTGGATTGTTGGTGAGGTATTGAGGTTTATGAGGTTCATGAGTTTTATCATGAAATGTGTCCTTTAAAGAAAGATCTTGAAATTGGCTCTCTAAATATTTTCTTTAATTTCCTCCTCATATGTTTCAGAAGACGGTAAAAATATGGTGCTAGTCCCATTTCCGGCGGACTCTGTGTTCTCGAAAATTGCAAAAAGTTAGCATTTCAAAACTACAAAATTGCAGTTAGATGGTTTTGTCTTGACCTTTTTTAAAGAGCTGTATTTTTAGATCAGATTTAGTAGTAGGCAAATATCTACAATTTTTAGTTTCAATTTTAAAAAATGTTTGGAAAAAAATTATTAAAAAAGTTAAACTGCCATACTTTTCAAGCAATATTACACGAAAAATATTCATAGTTTCAAAGAATTGTACATGGCCGTATTTCATGATTTGACTTTATATAACAGATTTCATTCAGGAAAAAAACCGTATTCAATATTGTAGTGGTAGGAAGACTTCCAATAAATGAAACTTGTGCAATATTCGAAAAATCAAGGATTTCAAATATAATTAGACTTGCAGCATTATGTTAAGCGATCTATACGCTATTCAAAAATGAAGTTTTATCAGAAAAATTTCAGATGAATGTGAGAAAATTCTGAACTTGTTGAGGCTTCATGTAAAGTACCTTCAAATATCAAAATATCAGTTTCATGCTCAAGGGCCTCGAGTTCGTTTAGATCCGACGAGGAATATTAGTGTTGGAGAAAATCGGCCTAATGGTTTAAGAGCTTGTGTTGGCCAGAGACGGGCACATAGGCTGATGGACAAAAGGACGTTTTGCCGTTCATCAATTTTTCGGTATCAAAGATCCACGAAACGTGGATTATGACTTCTCAGCGTGATAGAGGAAGTATTATGCTACGATAAGGAACAAGATTTGTCCACTTCTTCGTTACGAGGGCTCAGAAATAAGTTTTTCTGCAGAAAATTCGCTGTCCTCCGACGCACGATTACAATACTTTTTCATCTTATGATCTAAGTGCGAGAAAGTAAAAAAACTATGACAATAAAATTGTCACTATTTTTATTAGCTGAACCGGATGATGCTAGCTGTCAGAAAATTCAACAGCACCTTAATTCTCTGCCTATGTCTGGACCTGTCAGTCTGTGTCTGTGAATCTGTTCGCCAGTGTAGCTTGTGTCTGTCTGCCTGTCAGTCTGTCTGTGTCTGTCAACAATACAAGTAATACTAAACAAGATTTTCGTAAAACCTAAACAAGATTTTCTCCAATACAGATATTCACCGAGCAATTGGGCTGACCTTGAGGTTCGAATTTCAAACACATATTTTAATTTTTAATTTCCCTTGTTAATCTGGGATTATATGCCTTATTTATAATTTTTGCACTTTCAAATGTCCAAGCGACGGAGTACAAACGAGTCATTTCCAAAAGAAAGCTTCTCCGAGGCAAAAAAAAAAAAATTGTACTGCGCAAGCAAAAGTATCTTCGATTCTCTCGAGGAATCTTTCCGCTGGAGTTTCGACGGGCTTCGTCTGCCGTCGGGGGGGGGGGGTGTCCATCTTGTACGCCCAGCAGTAGCGGCGGCGTCGGCGGGGGCCAGGGCTGAATGGACCGCTTTCGCGCCTCGCTCCCTTCTGCATATGCAGCAGCGCTGCCAACCGCTATGCGCTTTGCCCGCCTGCAACCGCCGACAACCGTCATGTTTGGTTTTATACTTAATGATGTAATTCCTTGAATAGAATGTGTAGGAGTACATGAAAGTGTGCATATTTTTTTCGGTGTAAGTTTAGATATATTTGAAGTTGAGTATTCAGATTAAGTTATGTATATGAATGTGAATGAGTTAGTGTTAGTGATTGAAAGAGTAAGAGTGAGCGTGGAAGCGAGTGAGTGTGTGTGAGTGAGGAGTGAGAGAAAGAGAGATGGATAGAATGTGTGTGTATGTGTGTGCGAGACTGTGTGTGTGTTAGGGAGGTAGAGTGTGTGTGAGAGGAAGAGTGTACGAGAGGATGTGAGAGAGATTGTGTGTGAGAGAGATAGAATGAGTGGAGAGAAATAGAGTGTGCTTGTCTGAGATAGGTCATGTTATTGTGTTTGGGTGAGAGTGTTGGTGTGTTTGTGTAAGAGCGTTAGTGTTAGTGCATGAGTGATAGATACAGTATATAGAGTATTTTTGTGCGAGAGATATTGTGTGTGAGAGAGTGAGTGTTAGAGAGAGAGAGAGTGTTTGAGAGTATATTTGAGAGAGAGAGTATTTGAGTGTGTGTATGAGAGTGTCTGTGTGTGTGTGTGAGAGAGAGAGAGAGAGAGAGAGAGAGAGATTGTGTTTGAGAGGAGGGAATGTGTGTGTGTGAGAGTGTGATTGTGTGCGAGTGAGAGTCAGTGTTAGAGTGAGTGTGAGTGAGATTGAGAGTGAGTTGTCATGTGTAACAAAGCTCTTTGCGTCGTCGCTGCTGCCTGGGGCGGCCGTGGTCCCCGCGTGGGCGTGGCGAGGGTGCGTCACGCGCGTGTGGCGTGTCGCCCTGCGCCGCCGCCGTCGCGCGCCGCTCGCCCTCTTCCTCCGCGTCGCCACGGCCAAACCGAACAATGCCCCCGCGCTGCACACTATCCAAGGCTGTGGCGCATTTCTTAGTGTGTCTCCGACGTATTAAAGCGTCGAATAAACTTCTCGTCTCGTGAACACACTCGTGTCACAGTTAATGGCTCTCTAAAGGTTAAATATAAACGCTATATTAAGAATAGATTGGAATAGACCTATTAGGCACGGTATCAATGTTTAGAAGGTCTGAGCTTGGTTCCAAATATTTATAAACAAACATAATCTGAATATAGAGAAAGGTTTTACAGAGATAATTAGTAACCCGTCGCTCGAATCTAACAAATGAGAAAACCAATGTTTCATTTTCTTTGTCTCAATAACGTATTTGACACTGCCTAAATCGCCGGCTCTGAAGAGTACTATATGATATGATCTAGTTGTGTTCCTTTAATTTGGAACAGTTATTTTACAGTCCTGGCTCAAGAATGTGTCCCATGCAAATGCATTACAACGTGCTTAATTTTGAAGGTTGTTTGCAATATTCAAAATGTTTAATTGTATACCATAAACTGATTACCGAATGAGGCTGAATATTCTCAAAAATATGACTTAACTAATCGAATGGCCATAAACGTTTTATGATTCGTATTTAATGTCATTGTGAAATATAATGCACTAATTGATGTATCCGGAATTGATAGGTGAGTAACAAATGAACTCGTAAAGACAATTTGATAATAATGGTATTAAATGCCTTATTAATTATTTTTCTTTTTCGAATTCTCGAATAAAAATCTACTATGGATTACCGGTTTATTTTGTTAATGCTAGGTAGTAACGACCTCCAAAGCAAGTAGATAGATAGATAGATAGATTTATTAAAGTTCGCTTTGAGCTAATGCTCGGTGGCAAACATGAATAACAATTAGGAATTAGAATTACGATACAAAAATTTTAACATTTAACAATTAGGTTTACTAATGAGAATTAGGGGGCCCCCTCTGATAAATAATAGTTTCAATTTATTTCTAGGATACTCTAAATTCACTTCTAGTTTACATAACAACTTCATACACTAACTACACTTAACATCACTTCACTGTATAAGGGCATGACGATAATATTAGTGACAATAATATAATAATTTATAATAATACATTAATAATAATAATAAAATATAGTAATGATTAATAAGCAATAATAATATTAACAATAACATAAATAATAATAAAAGTAATAATAGTAATAATAAAGTAATAGTAATAATAATAATAATAATATATAATAATAATATGAATAATAATAATATATAATAATAATTAATATATACATCATAAAGATAACATGTCTCAGTCAGTATTATTAAGGATGATCTTCATGGAATGAAGTATATTTTTATAAATTTGGCTACATAGAAGGAGGCGCTCTAGTGGCTTCTGCAGGTAAGTTTTTCATCTACTATAGTGCATTCACAAAGGAGAATTGCCTAATCAGTTTTTGCTTTTACATGTATTTTCCAGGATGGTCTCCTCTTTGCTTCTGTCTTCATTCTCGCTTTCCTTAATCTGATTTCTGTAATTTTTACCGATATCTACCATGCTGTGTCCCTCCTGTATGTCTTATACCATTCTTCATAAACGCGCCGTTCCCTTCTCTTAGATAGGGATCCTTCTTCTCGTTCGCACCAACGCACCCGCGATTACAACTTTGAGGCCGTTGTTTTTGGATTTTTCTAACGCTTCGATTGCCCTTTTCTGTACGGATCCCAGCATGCCGCTCCGTATTCTAAAATTGGACGAACAAGTGTAGTATATGCTAGGGATCGGGCATAAAAAGAGCATTTTGGGTTCGTCCGGGATTTGAAAACGGGACCTCTCGCACACAGAGCGAGAATCATACCCCTAGACCAATGAGCCGCTTAAACCAAGTATTACAAAGATATGAAACAAAACACAACCAAAACTAGAAGTGTTAACTCAGCTCATACTTCTCGTATTAATCATTTATGTACTATTACAACTTCTATTCTACTAACAATCCATCCTTCTCTAAAAATCGATTAAGTAAATTACAGTCGGTTCGAAGACTAGAAAAAATTAAAATCGAAGTGTATGAAGACAGAACAGACCTCAGACCAAAGGAAATAGAATACTAATACGAAAAAGTCTGTTCCATTCTGTAGCACCACGAGTTATTTCTATTGGCGATATTAGGAAACCTTTCTGGATGCGCCTAGTACGTGAACACGAAACTAATGGAGCTACAGATGGCACACACTTCCTCGTATGAGCTTTTTAGTTTCTTCGGTTAGCTATTAGCACTTGTCACATACAGAGAGTATATATCACATACTCCTGCCAACTGCCATCTATCGCCGTCCAAAATACATTTTTTTAAACTTTCTCAATTCATCGATTTGCTAATAATAGAACCGAAATATTACCTTCAGAATATTAAAGATGAATAAAACTTCGTCCTATATGGCAATTTTCATTGCAAAATTTTAAGCCAATTTTACGATAACGGCATTTAAGCATTTCTGTAAATGCCAAATTTGAAGCTATTTTACACAGAACATAATAATATAATACAATAATAATAATAATAATAATAAATTACATTTATTACAATTTTATAAATATGTGTGTTTTGTTTCAAAAGAAATGCTTAAAACAAAAGTTGTAGGAAAGTTTATCCTCTTTAAAATAGATTTGAATCATTTTTCTACGGGACTTAATGTTGAAGAGAGAAAATACGAAAAAAAGCTTGAAAGATATCGAGTTTTTGAGCCTCCTTGAGATATTACAGGGTCTAAGAGATCGAAAACATACCAAACGTAATATATGAGTTGAAGGAAGAGATCTTTTTTCTGCCAAACGTTGGTCTTAGTCATTACTTTAGGAATATGTGCTTAATTTTTTTGAATGTGGAATATGTTGGGTATAATAAAATCAAAACTTCGGTGTCACAAGTTATCCGCCAATGTTGGCTAACTTGGGACACACATTTGAATTGCGTTTAAAATTGTATTTATGATTAGGCTTTATATTTATATTTCTTTGGGACATATATCTATATACTGTAAATATTGTTAAATAAGTATAAATTACTTTCACAATTAAATAGCATACATTCTAAAAAAATACTGGTAAATGATATATTTTGGAGACGAAGTAAATTTAAAGGCAGGCATGTATGCAAATGATAAAATCAATTATTAAACAATAATATAAATATATTTAATTATATCTCTTACAAAAACAATACATAAACAAATAAGAATAAAGAAATGTCTAGGAATGAGTAGCCGTCTGAAGGTTATTGAATGTAGTATTCAACTCTGATACTAAATTCATTCGTAGAAGAGCAACTGCTAGTCGTGGAGTCGGCTATATAAAGAAATGTCTGTGCTGCCAGTTTGGAGATTAATTATTTAAAAAGTGAGACGAAAAGGCAAAAAAAACAGCAGCAGAGCGAAGAGTACCCATCTACTGCTACATAAAGGATAGATCTTTGAAATAAATCGGCGAAATACTAAACAGGCCAGTCTATACACTGAAGAGTTGAATAGACAGAGGTACAAGACTTTTCACAGAGTAAAAAAACAATAGAAGTGACCGCAAACCCTTCTGACGCCAACAGAAAAAGTAACATTATTTGAACACAGGAAAAAATCCTCAATTGAGTGCTTCAAAGATTAGAGATAAAGTGGCCGGGAAGTAGGAAAGCATGTGGATGCACAAACTATTCTAAATATCCTTCGCGAGCCTACTGCCGTACTATGGTCGTACTGCCATCGCAAACCCTACATCAGCCAGACAAATAAAAAGAATAAAATAGCAAAAAGAATAAAAAAGCTTGCGCCAGAGAGCATAGAAACGCCAAAGAGTAGAGTGTATGTTCATATATGAATTTTGGCGAAAGGTTGTTTTTCATTGAAGAGTCAATAAAATGTATTCAAATCAAACCGGCGTGTGATTGTGTGGCAACAAAAGAATTGTAAACTTGAAATAAATCTCAGTGTTTCTACCAAACATGCAGGAGGGTCGATAATGGTGTGGAGCTGTATGAGTGCTAATGATGTTGGAGATTTGTACTTCATTGTTGGTATTTTGGACGACATTTGTTAAATCAACGTTTTAAAGGTGCACCTACAGTGAAAATATTATAGGGCTTAATGATTGTTTTTACCCAAGATGACGCAAAAACACACAGCCCTCAGCCCTAAACTTTGGTTGTGGAACAACACTCCACACTGAATGCAGACACCTCCCCAATCACTGAACATCTACCCTATCGAGAATGATTAGTATACCCTCTAAGAAATAATTCAGAAACACCACATCCGCAATAAAAAAAAAATACTTTCAAAACGCTTTCATGAGCGAATGGAGGCTGATTAACCATTGTATTAATCCCCCGGCGGTTACAGAAAGCTATCAAAAAGAAAGGACCACCATGTATTAAAAATATCATCAACCTCAAATATTTTATTCCTCAAGTATTGCAGTTAACTACTTATTTCAGCTCAAATTACACATTTTGTATTTTCTTACTCTGTACATTTAATTTTAATTACCAAAGAAGTTCAATTTTTGTTTCACTTGTAGGCAGACACTAAGTAAATATGTATGTAGTAAGTACAATGAACTAGTCTTCCTTTTATTTTTTAGTAAATAATACCCTCTTATGTCAGGACTGTATTCAGTTCAATACTTTTTTAGTCACTGTATATATTTGTAGCAATATCAAAGTACATTTTCTCTTGTTTCGCGTATTATTTCATGCAGTCATAGCGACCAACTACCCCAACAGTAAACACTGCACTTCCGGACATGGAATAGATAAAATTACCTAGTGTAAGACATACAGAGCATAATCGATTTATCAGCAGATCAACGATGACATTACTTTCGCCTCCAACGATCAAATGGCAGGGAAAATGTAATTTTACCTATTGGTATGTTTTATTTTTCTTTGTGTTATTTTGTAGTGGTTATTTGCACGTTTGTATGCACATGAATAGTCTATTAAAATTATGCACTTTTCCAACACTTACTAGATTAGATGGGTGCCAAGAAACACTTATGAAATGGTTTGTTTATGTGTAAATTTGTCGTAACACCTATAATTCTCGAGAATCCTAGAGCAAATACCGTACTTTCTTGGACATTGCATTGAAGTTGCATAATTTTCCACGACAGCAAGTGACAACTTTCTCGACAGCAATCTTCTGCATCTGCTTCAAAGCATAGCTGAGACGATAATGCGATAGTATAAATATTTCAAGATTTACTGTCACAAGAGCTCACTGACAGTTCGACTTTTTTCCTGTTTTATAGTCTAACTTCCTCCTACCCATAAACGTCCAGCGTTCTCATTTCAGAACGCAAATTTTTGGTCAGTTCGAATTTATTTCTTTTGCACTAAATTGTGAATTTTATATCCTCAAAGAAACACATAAGCAAGATTTGGAATTCTTGAGTGATAGATGTTGATTTAGCCGAGATCGCTAAAAGATTGTGCGCTCCTGAAGTCGTATTTTACAAGGCTTGCAACTGTTCCTTACATGCCATACGGAAATATGGACGTAAGGGACTCATTGCCTTGAAGTTGTTATCAAAAGGCAACAACCCTTCAAGATAAACATTTTATACAAAAGATGAGTAAAGAATAAGATGCTCAATCAAATTCTCTCAAGCGTGTGTGGGTGACGTGTCTTTGACAATAACAAATAACCACAAGAAAGAAACACAAGAAAAGAAACAATCTCCGTGGCTGCAGTTTTTCAAGTCTACTTAATGAGTATTCATTGAATTAATGACCGCGTCATAATTTGACCTTTTTAATCTACCGAGTACACATTGTTACTTACAAAAAATCAACATTGTTGTGACTTACATGGAAATTCCGCGGAGGTAAATTCTTCCTTTGACACCCCCCGCCCAAAAAAAAGAGAACGTCTATGTAGAGTTGTGTCAGATCGAGCTTATTAAGTACAAGGAAATTCTGGATTTCATTTTCAAAATTTCGTTTTGAGTTTCATCATTTCGTTGAGATCGGTGCAATATCTTGATAAAATCCTAAGCAATACACATTTTTGAATGCCCTTCATAGCCAGAAGAACCAATATCTAATTTAGAACCAATGCCATGTGGACAAATTAAATATTTGCCAGTGATAAGTCGGAGCAACATCTTCGAAGTGAAATAAGTTTTTATTCAACACCATTGTCTCTTCGTCACTGGTCTACTGGAGAGCGAATATATCATTTTGGCCAACAGTGATTAAATGCTGGCACACGTTATGAGCCATTCCAGCCAAAGTAGACAAGACTACCGTGAACCATTCCTAAGTACTAAGGCCATTCTAGTAACAATAGCAATGTACGCTACATAAGCAACAAGATGAATCTGCCGCTGTGACAAGATTGTCAGAAATCGTATTCAATTTTTTCCCATGCGTTTAAGATTGGTCGAATTATATTTGTGATCTTTAGATATTTTTGAATGGCTTTTGATAAATTTTTCGTGTCAAAAAATCCATCGTTATTTCATGTACTCTCCTTAATTGACAATAAAAGGTATGGCCAGCAATAAATCTAAGCCTTAACTTTACTGCTTGTGAGCCAATTGTGTGAATTATACCAGGAAGGATTGAATTTTCTTGCATTTTTCTTTCCAGCGCGATGTACAACTGTACTTGGACGTTTTATTACACATTTCTTCACAAAAGGATATTTGTTATTTTATCTTATATTCTGACTTGTCGAAAGCTAGCAAACTTACATTAAAATGCTGTCAATAATGTGTACCTTCTAAGTCAAAAATTTGCGTTTTGTTTGCTTGTTTTTAAAAAGTATCCCTCTTTCTTGATATCTGTCTGTTCACATATTTGCTCTGAAATTTGTTTTTTTTAATGAAAAATAGAAGTGAAAGGTATGTCGTTCAACATGTATAATTTGAAAACATGTACAGTATACAAAGTTTATTTATTTGATTTATGTATAATTTTATTGTATTTTATGAGAAAGTCTCTGGTGTTTTACAGTTCATCATCCCAACTCACAGGTTTTCTGAATGGCTTGGGTCCCTGAACAGAAAGACAACTCCTGTCAAATATTAATATCTTGAGGGGCCTCAGTTACAGCTCTACTTTCTTATCAAGAGGAAAAAGAATGAGAGAGGTGAGATAACCAAGAACATCTTGCCGGAGTCATCAAATAACTATCTAGCAGCTAACTGCAAATATGATACACATGGTAATTTTACAATTCAGTATACTTTTTTTCACCTTTTTGTATACAACGAAATAGAGACATATACCTAAATAAATTGCCTCGTATAGCAAGCATTGAATATTGACTTTATCCTAGTTCTTTAGTATGTTGTTATTAAGTAGTAGTTGTTTTTAACACTCAAACTCACATAATTTTTCCTAATTTTTTTTACAATTATTTTTTTAAGAATATTTATAAAAGCTAGTGTATTTACTTCAGTACTTTTTTTATTGATTTGGGTACTAATAAAGAAAGTACATGTGCAACTGCATGCAAAAATTATTACCCAAATTGATATTTTTATAGACAAGTGGCATAATTGCTCTGCCCAATACGGGTTAGGGGTTCGTCTGATTAGCACGAAAACATCCCTCCAACGTATATACTGGTCTTTGAACCTTAGGGGGAGGCTTTCTCATTGTCATACAGCAATAGATTCTGGAACATTTGGATGGAAAGCACTCGGTTATGATTTGCCTCGGCCGGGAATCGACTCCGGGGTTGCGCCGTGGAAAGCGAGCACGCTACGCCAACCATACAAATAGAGCCACCCGAGAGGGAATTACTCAACAGCATTGAACACGAAATGTTTTATTGGTGCAAACAGTTTGAACGTTTTACTGATCATTTATCAGAAGAAATTTGGAGTTTTCTTAGTCTTCTCTTATGCTTAATGAGTTTCATTTCATCATAATAAGGTGATGAGCAGCAAGCTGCAAAAGAATTCTTGACAAAAAATTGACTTTACAATTCACACCTCGGAAAACATATTGAGTTTACAGGAGAGAAATTAGAAAGAGATTTTGTTATTAATATCAAAATCGTCTTGACAAGGCAGCTACACTAGCAAACATGACAAATCTTTGCTTCTCTTAGAATAACCTGTGAATTAGAATAAATAACCTTAGAATAAGAGCATTGCAGTGACAATTTGTTGAATATGAAACTGTCAAGGCAGACAACACAAAGTTAAATGTCACTCTTCGATTTTATTCACTAGTGAATTAAAAAATGATAATTAATGCATGGAATTATTTGGAAACTCCATTTATTTTTTTACTCTCATTTACATAGTAGTAATGGATAAAATAATGTATGGCTTTAGAGAGTAAACTATTTTATTGTACTCTTTTACCATAAGTGATAAAACAGAGTTAGTTTCACAGTAATGGGAAGCCTTCGGGAGAGAATTAATGCATAAGCAAACTAAGCATGAGTTTAGGATGCAAGTTGGATACGTCCTAAATATTTTTTAACAAAATTGTATATTAATTCATAAACATGCAAACATTTAGTCGCGGGTTATAGTCTAATGGAAAAAGTGAATTAAAAAAGTGAACAAATCTTGATCATGCTTCATAAATTACTTCCTCTAACACGTTGTGTACTCAGAATTTATGTTTTGTGGATCCTCGATACTGAAAAGTTGATTGACGGCAAAACTTATATATGTCTGCCTATCCTTCCGTTCGTTTGTTATTTTGTCTGCCCGTCCGCAGTTAACGCTAGCGTCTAAACCGTTCAGACAAGTTAGGACGATTTTCTCCGAAATTGATATTCCCCGATCTGAATGAACTCGAAATCTTGCTCCTCGGAATACTTTACATGAAGCTTCAACAAAATATTCATAATTTTCTCAAAACTGCTGGCTCCTATTTTTATTTTCTCGCCCTTACATTATAAAAAGAGAATGTATTGTTATTATGTGAATTTTCGACAGAAAAACTTATTGCTGGACCCTGAAAACGAAAAAGTGAATCGATCTATATGGTAAATTATTTCCTTCTTCACTACCGTGCCTAGAGCAGGAATATTCTTTGGAATATTCTACGCAAATGGCTGTATTGGAGAAAGAGCACCCAGAGACATCGAATGAGAATTTGGTTGCTCTGCTGGGTAAGACCGCCCGACAAGTGGGCGAGGAGAGAAAAGAGACAAGGTATCGAAGATATTTAACATCCATTGGAGCCAGTCCCGGTTTATCCTTTTAGTGTATGTAGCACGTGCTACGGGCGCCGCGCATTCTGGAGCCTAGCGCTTTCTAAGGCACAGCGGTAAAAATGTCTCACTAGTGAAGAAAAACTTCTTTTTTTTTCGTTATGAATTTTCTGAACCTACCGTACACTAGTGGCGCCAGGGAATGATACAGACTTTCCCAAATTAGTTTTCTATTTCCTTTAGCCTCGGCTACCTACTCGGACTTACCACATACTCGAGAAGAACAAAGGCGAGGCTTTGCGCTCTTTATAAATCGTACGTAGGTCAACCAGCTTGGAAGGAAATTCAGATTAGACTAGAAAAACCAAATTATTTCGGCCGAAGCAATCACACCCACAAAATTCGAGCAAGGAAACAAAATTCAGATCTTGGGAAGTTTTTCTTTTGTAACAGAATAATTAGAGATTGGAACAGTTTACCTGCAGCAGTTTTCAAAGCTTTTCCTCTCAGTGTCCGAAGTTTTAGAAACAAGTTAGAACAAGATGACAGTAACAGATATTAAATGAGTAAGGGCTGTGTAGTGCGGTGAAGTGCTGGGAAGTGCTGGTCAGTGTAGTGAAAATGGCGTTTGAGTGTTTCTGAAAAAGCGGAATTTTTCTTCACAAAAAACGGTTGAGTTTTCAAGAAACTTTACGTGACATTATTATAAGCACATGCACTTATAAATACAATAATGTGAACAAATTGCCCGTAATATAAACATTAACGACATGAGACATGTAAAAAAAAGTATTTTTTATAATTTTTGAAAAAAAAAACAAAGAAAAAGCAATATGGCGTCTATGTTATCTTACAGAGTACATTCAGCGCTATCCCTATTGAAGGTTTAAAGAAAAATTAGGAGCTGTTTTTGAGAAAATCTTAGTTTTTGTAATTTTTTAAAATTGCACATATTGCTCGCAATATTGCGCGAAAACTACTAAAATTTTTAAAAAATGTACACTAACTTGATGAAAAAATTAACTATGGACAACAAATTTTATTTGTAGGAAAAATCTGTATCATTAATATTGTTCTTGTATGATGACGCCGAAAAAAAATTCATTCTTTCGTCTTTTCGAAAATTAAGAGTTATCAGTCCTTGCCGCCTTGATAAGAGTATATTATTCTATTCTTACAAGAAATATAAAGAAAAAAATTGTAACCGTTTTTGAGAAACTTTTGGAAATGTCCGGAGAACGTAATGTAAAGTACTCCAAAATTTTAAGGAATGTTTTTCATAATCTCAAAGCTTCGACTCGAGCCAGATAGACAGAGGTTCCTTCAATTTGGAAAAAAATCCTACGCATGGTTTAGGCGCTAGTAGTGTTCACAGACAGACTGATGTTTTGAAAAGAACCACTTTTTCGGTAGGGTCTGGGGACCTCAAAACGTGTATTTCCATTGAAATCGATTTTCCGCAGCATTACATTTCCCTATACTACGTATATTACTCCGTATATACGGGAAAGTAAAACTGTGTGTGTGTGAAATTTTACAAACTTGGCAATTCTTTTAGACACACATAAATGTGTGACGTCGTCAGGGTGCGAGTGAAACAGACATAGAGTTATGTACAGATTAAGCCTACATTGTATGTTATGTAGAGATTTATTTACAAGTTTTTCCTATACAATAATTACATTCCTGAGGAACTAGCACTGCACTCCCAGCGCTGCACTTTCCTGAGGCATCACCGCTCAGCCTGACACAGACCCCAATGCCTAACCATAGCGCCGTTCCTGGCCTCTCTTCCCGTGGCGAACAGCCACACCTCGCAGCCGAAGCTAGCGATAACCCCTGGCGGGTGACAAGTGCCTTCCGCACCGCGATTCGGTTCAAACTCGAATGCACCCTGCTGTTTCCTCCCCAGCCGCGTCGCGCGGGATACTGAGGCAGGCCTCCCACGCCGGCGGCGTCATCTGAGCACCGCACCCCGGGCCTGGTTGCAATTTGGAGCCCGGCTGCCCAGTGGCTGTTCTCACCCGTCATCTCCCTCTGCGCCAGTTGACTCCCGCGTTCCGAGACACGCCCGCCCCGCCCCTCCCAAGGTGCTTGGCAGCCTTTCGCCTGCCGCCAAAGACTCCCCCCGGTCCCTCCCGACATTGATTTAAGCGTTCCGAATACAGTGGAATGTCGGTCGGTGACGATTCCAAGCCTGGACGACCGTCCACATCAACTGATGATGACCATACCAAGTGAATTCCTCTCTGATCACTGTGATAGCTATGATTCGTGTAAACCACCGTTAAACTTCCTGACGAAGCGAGCATCAGCGTAGGGTCATGCCATCAAATGTTGAGTGACAAACTTGAGGTGCATCGTGTCAATGCAAAATTCGGTCCGCGATTCGTCAACTGACGATCAGAATCAAATCCATTTTGAAACCAGCTAGGAAATGCTAGTCACTGCCAATTGCATTGAGAACTTCTTTAAGGATGTCATAACATGCCATGAAACGTAGGTTTAGGGCTACGGTACGGCAACGAAGGTGCAGTCGTCACAGTTGGTGGGCAAAGGGTCTCATCGTTAAAAAAAAAAAGCTCGAATGAGTCGATCAAAAATTAAAGTGATGCTGTTTTTCTCTACTTCAAAAGTACAGTCCATCATAAATATACTTAGATAGTAAACAAGTAAATGTGCCAGAAAATTCTAGCGCGTTTAAAGGACTGAGGCCTGAATTGTGGTAAAGATTGTGGTGTGATTGTTGCGTCTCGTCAATGTGCAAGCTCACGTGTCGCTCTTTTTCCGCTATCTATCAAGAAATTACTCGTTATGCCCATCCTCTGTACTTGCTGGACCTAGTTTCACCAGAGGTTTCCTCTTTCCCGAACTTAAATGTATGTTAAAAGCACAAGGTTTTCAAAGCATGGAGGAGATTCAGGTCAATGCAGCAAGAGACCTGCGCGGTATCCCAGAAACCGCGTTCCAGAAGTCTTTCCAAAAATGGACGAAACGTTGGAAGTTATGTATTCCCAGTAGTTGCGATACTTTAGGGAGTGATGTATTACCAGTAGACTCTTTGAGGGGGGGAGTTCTTAAAATGTAGTACAATGAGTAATAAAGATGTTATGGCAAAAGTTCGGTTTCTTTTTAGCATCCCTCGAATACTACAGGAAGTGCAATACAACAATAGAAACCATGAAGCACATCCTGTGTCAATGGACAATTTTCCATTGACCCAGAATGTGGTTCATTGTTTCAGCCAGGAAGAATAAAAAGTCATCACGAGACCAAGAATTCATAGAGGGAAAGGTGCTGCGAACATCTGACACCATGGTGTCCACGCAAGCCACTTTATCCGCTCTACTCGTTTTTTTCGAAAAATTGTACATGACCTTTCTTAAAGAGCTAATTTTGTGCAACAGACTTCAGGTTAACTGAAGCAAACATCTCTATCTTCAATTTTTTTTTTATTTTGCAATTTTTCGAAAAAAATGACCAAAACCTGTAAATGAGACTAGCGCTATATTTATTATCGTCCCTATTACATATGAGGATAAAATTTAAAGAAAAAATTTGGAGCGGATTTTGAGAATTTTATTGTAAATTTCAATCGCAAAACACGCAAATAACTCGTTTTTTTAATGTACATGACCTGTTTTGAAGAGGAAATTTTGTACACCATGCTTTGTCGGAGACAAAAATTTCTATCCCAAATTTTGAAGTTTTAATTTTGTTTTCAATTTTCGAAAAATTGAGGATCTTAACGAAAATTCTCTTAAACGTCCTATGCACTATTCAACAACAAAATTTAATCAAAACATTTTGAGACATTATTTTGTAAATTTTGAAAATTTCCCAAAGGCTTCACGTAAAGTACTCTCAAATTAAAATTTCTGTTTTAAATTCCAGGGTCTCCAACATCAACTAGAACGATTGGAGAATATCAATTTTGGAGAAGATCTGCTGAACGGTTTATGCGCTAGCGTTGGGCAAAGACGGACGGGCAGTCAGACAGATTGACGAACAGTCAGACGGACAGACAGACAGACGGACGGACGGACGGACGGACAGACAGACAGACAGACGTTTTGCCGACAATCAGTTTTTCGGTATCAAGGACCCACAAAACTTCTGGTTACACCATATGTTAGAGGATTTTTTTTTCAAATTTAGCAACAGGATTTATCCACCTTTTCTGGTAAGGGCCCGATATTAAAAGTTTTTGTGTCAAAAATTCGCCGTTTGCCAGTGCACGATTACAATACTTTCTCTTCTTACGTTAGTAAGTGTGAGAAAGTAAAAATCTCTATCATCAATAGTTTAGCTGTAGAATGACACAAAAAGTTGAACTTTTGCAATTTTCAAGAATTTAGGTATTTTAACGAAAATTATTCCTGCGCGATCCTCTTAAGCATCCTTTACGCTATCCTAGATAAAGTTTAATAGAAAAAAATTAGAGACAATTTTGAAAATGCTGTTGAAGCTTCCTGTAAAGTACCCTCAAAAATCAAAATATTTCTTTCAAACTCAGAAGGCTCTGAGTTCATTTAAATCGGAGAATATCAATTTAAAAAAAATCAGCTGACCGGTTTAGGCTCCAGCGTTGGCCCCAGGCGGACGGTCGGTCGGTGGGAGGGTCGGACGGACGTTTTGACATCAAGGGCCCACCGAACGGAGTTCACAATTTTCTATATCCTACATTAAATAGCATACATTTCCCACTTAAAGTCGTGGTAACTGAGTAATTCCTAGGCATTTTAGAATTCAATGGGTTCCCTAGACTTCCCTACAGACATTGAAGTTTTACTACCAGCAATGCTAAATTGCTCCATCATAATTTACAAATTGTGTGTTAAGTTTAATAGAGCTTCTGAGTGCAATTAACGAGATAGTCAGTAGATCGCCTCGAGTCGTGATCCCCAGTCTTGAGGGCACTGACTGTGAATCTTGGCATAGCCCCAGAGGTTCCAACCACCACTGGATTCTGGCGTTGGATACTACATGAAGTTGGGCTGCCAGGGAGATGACTGGTTGGTATTTTACCATATTTTCCTCCCCTGCTTTCAGAAGGCTAGACCCATCCTCGTGGCGGACAGTCACATCGACCACGTGGAGCCCTTCCCGGCTTTTTATTACCAGGTGTTAGAGGAAGTGTTTTACTATATCCAGAATCAAAGTTTATCCACTTTTTCGTTGTCAGGTGCGGCATTAAAAGCTTTTCTGTCAAAAATACGCCGTTTTCCGGCGCACGATTATAATTCTTTCTCTTTTTACGAAGTGCAAACAAGTAAAATCGATTAACGGCAAAAAAAGTCCGTCTGCCTGTCCGTCTGTGGTCAAAGCTAGTGCCTTTACCGTTCAACCGATTCTCTCAACAATTGTTATTCCTCGGCTTGAGGCTCTCTGGGTTTAAAACGGATATAAATATTGTGATTTCTGACGGTACTTTACATGAAGCCTCAACAACATTTTCAAAATTTTGCAAAAAATGCTCCCAATTTTTTATTAAACTTTGTATTTGGATAACGTAAAGGAA
The DNA here is from genome assembly GCA_017312745.1 of Gryllus bimaculatus. Lineage (NCBI taxonomy): Eukaryota > Metazoa > Arthropoda > Insecta > Orthoptera > Gryllidae > Gryllus > Gryllus bimaculatus. Next base: position 17,058,189 of record BOPP01000010.1, on the reverse strand, counting down.
GTTTAAAAAAATGATGCATGTCTCATTTTTGTTGGAATCACTTATTTTTTCGAAATTTGCAAAAGGTTCATTTCTTTCGGCGGCTTCCTACAACTACAATATTGAAAACATATTTTTTCCTTAATGAAATCTGTTTTTTTTTAAAAAAAACATGTACAATTTTTCGAAAATATACGTAGTTTTTTTTGTAATTTTGTGTAAAATAAAGGCAATTTTAAAACTTTTAAATAATTTTCTCAAAAACATATTCATATTTTTCTTCGTATGTAAATTGACGGTAAAAAAATGGTGTCAGTCTCATTTTTAGAAACTCTCCGTATTTTCGAAAATTCAACATTTCAAAACTACTAAGTTGAAGTTAGAGGTTTTGTCTTGAACAAAATGTATTATAAAAAAGCAGCTCTTTAAAATAGATCAGAGACATTTTTTTAGAGTCGTATTCGCGAAAATTTAGCCCACATTTAAGGTTGTTTTTTCTCAAAAACCATTCGAATGTTTTTTGTAATTTTTTCTACAGATGAAACAAGGGAGCTTGAAATGGTCTTATTTTCACTGAACTACCAATTTTCTAAAATTGCAAATTTAGAAATAATGATAGGAAGTATGTGCATCATTTATTTCAATTCCCAATAGCTTTCGAGTTAACTGTTAGCGAAAATAGAATGTTTCTTAAACGCTTCATATCCATATGTTTTGGATAAACTTTACCTTCTAGCACTTCTTATTTACGTTTCACAGCATTATCGTCATGATAGAAGTGCCAGACAATTAAATTTATTTCAATGGTAAGTCAGTTTTACTATTGTATCTTTAAATGATCGAAAGAATTTGAAATATTTGGACATTTTCAATTTTGTTTTTCGCGTGCCCTAATCACAAAACCAATATTTTGGGAGCATGACCAATGTTGAAATTCAAATATAAAGAAAAAGAGAATATCCTATTACTTGACGTGTGGCTTTTGTCACTTCGCAACACCTTCAAATCAAAAATTTTGGCGCCCCCTACTTTTATTTTTAAAAAAACTATGAACCTTACAGTGATTGCATGGTCATTACAGATGGTCAATCAGAGCACAAATCACTTCGGAAATGTCCCCAACCTTCCTTACAGCGCCTTACCCATATTCACACGCCACTGATGATTATTAAATACATCATTGCCACCCACAGATTTCACGGGCCCCTAGAAAACTTTTCTACCTTCCCCGTACTGTTCATTCATAGGAAATGTTTAATTGTCACAAATATTGATTGATTCAAATTTCGAAACATCACAATTAAATAAATAAGAAAATGTGGAGAGAGGTTGTATTTCTTTTCATGGGCTCCTCAAGAGCCCACGTCTCCCTACGCCTGTCGGTCCCTAGTGGAGGACCCTGTCCCCAGTCCATCCCATAAGTTACTATCAATCCTATTTTTTGAAAGTCCCGCCTTAAAATAACCTTCGAATCTTATCCAATGTCTGAACTGTTTCATTTTTAAATAATAAGACGCTCGTAAAATTAGGATTTTATGCAATATTCGCATTTTCTATTGTGTTAAAATCCGGTTACAAACTAACTCTTTATTAACCGCTTTATGAAAGCAGATGTCCTATTCATGCGCAGTACACACGAAGCATCCCGCATGAGCTGACAGCCAACCAACTGACAGCTTTAGTCAGCGCAACAGCAACACCACATTCCTCGTGCTCCGAGCATGATGTTTTGAATGACGGAACATGGGTGTAGTCATCGTGCGTAGTGGAAGTGGAAGTACTGTCGACATATACGCAGGGGTTTTTCTCCCAATTTTGCAGTTATGAAACGGAAATACGCGTGAAGTTATTTCCTTAATTTTAATTGTAAGGTGGAAAACGAAATATTAAAGGTAAGAATATATCTGGCGATTTTGTTTGTAAATCACATTCATGGCAGTGTCTGGTTTGCGAACAACTTTCTTTGTATTGTCAATTTTAGAGGGCAAAATGGATGAGCCAAAGAATACCTCAAACAATGAAGTAGACTTGAGTGATAGCTGGACAATCGTAAATAGCGATGATTCAGAAGTAAATGCCAACGTAGAAACTGGGGAAACAAGTGATTCAGAATCTCTAGAAGTGTTGGAGGTTGAACAGGAGACATCAGAACAGAATAGTCAAGATGATCTCGAAAGTAAGAATTTTGTATAGACCCTACTTGGTTTTTGCCACAAGGGTATTCTATTGCCATAAAATTACCAAAAATACCTTCAAATTTTTGAATTTTTCTGGCAGGTTCTTTGCCAAAACAAAATGTAAATGTTTGTTCAGAAGAAGAAGAAAACTATAGCGAAGAGTGCTCAGAGGACTGTCATAACAGTTTTCTTATTGAAGATCCATTAATACATCTTGCTGAAATTCAAAAAGTAAGGAATTATGTTCATCATCCAAGTGCCTACATTAATATGTGGCTCTCTGTTGTGATGGTGATTGCAATTGCTGTAACATTAGGTCTTGGCATCGGTCATTACTTAGGTGAGTTTTTAAATTAATTTATTCAAATCTTAATTTTTTTCTGTGAGCAATATCATGTCCCAATACCATAATGACATGATGTGTAATAATGGTGGATATTGAACTTAATCGACATATTTGTGCAGTGTGTATTTAAATGCTGCTATTTTCATAAGCATATTTTTTTAGGAATCAAAAATAAGTAATTAGGTTTACACTAAAGTATTGTGTGTATTCAACTGGGAAATAAGTAGAACAAAAAAGTGGCTGTTAATAATACTGAAGTACTGCAAATGGATGAAGGAAAAAGTGATAATTTTTTGGAAGTTGAAAGAGTTCCTTCTGAACTGATACTCCACAATTATTCTTAACTTTTAATCATAAATATATTTCGTTTGGCCTGTTAATGAGTGTTTAGGAGGAAGCTGTGGCATATATAATTATTGGAAGGAGGAATGGAGGTTATGCAAAAAGACATTTCCTTACCATATTACACAGATTTCTAATTGGGGGTCTACCACATTGATTTAAAATATTGAAGTATGCCAAAAAATTTAAGATCGTGGGAATTTAGTTTAATAAAGAATCTTGAACCATTGTAGTTGTATAAATGTATACAAAAACTTATTACTTAGATGAACCAATAATATGCAAGTTGCTTTCTGTTACTATGCTTTAAAAATCCTCTTGAAACTTTGAGCGAAACTTGGATGAGTACTATTGAAAATTACTTCAATTAGATTATTTTACTTTTTTACATATTTCTCAGAGGTTTTACTTTTTCAGGGTCAAAAAGATTTGCAAGAGCAAAAGACATGATACATCACTTGAAGTATGAAAATCAAATATTGGAACAGGAACTGGCAGATGTTACCATGAAAAATAAACACTGTGAAAGTGATTTACTGAGAAGAGTAAGGCAACTAGTAGTAAAGTTAAATGAGTCTGAATTACCTGGTAGTTACTGTAGAAGTAATCATTTTCAGGATATGTATGCCAATTTAATGCATGGTCGTGATGAAGATGTTTGCTATGCTGAAGAAAATCCCCTATTTGCAAACTTCCGTAATCACAATTTTGTGAATGATACTTTGCCTCAGTTTGTGCATTGGATTTCTTGTATTAGTGATGGTGAACAAGTTATGGATTATCCATTTGAGGATGAATTTACAATAAATAGATCTTATATTATCACAAAAAATAGTGATAATGCATTGTCTGATGTAGAGTTGCTTCCAAAGTTAGAGGTGATTAAAAATCAAATGCATTCAAATACATCACACTTTCAGTTCTCTAAATTGAACACTCATCTAACATATTTGCATTCTCTTCTCAAGAAGTGGAACAAGTTTCATGGAAACTTGAAATTACCAGCTTCTGATTCTAAAACAGAAGGTCTTGCAGGTTTGCGGGACACTGAACATCTTTCGGACGTAGCACATAAGGTTGTGCATGCTGTAAGTGGAAGTCCTTATAAAGTACTCAATGAGAATGTTAGATGTAGGATTCCAAACTCATCCAATGATTTTTGCAGATTAAACCAGATAAACCAGTGTGTGTTACATGAAAAATCACAAAAGAAAGAGAAAAAGTGTTATGCATTAACAAAAGCTCAGTTACTTTGTTCTCTTCTGCAAAGAAGTAAAAAGAAACAAGGAAATAAAATTATGTTGGGGAAACAGAAAGTATATGCAAAGAAAGACAAGAAATCAGAAGTACAACAATTTTCTTTTGAACAGAAAAAGTACAGGAAGGTTGAGAAGGCAAAATATACTAATGAAAAGAAAAATGGTAAAGGAGAGAATGGGAAACTTGGTACCAAAGTACTTAACTATTCTGAATCAGTCTCTAAAAGAATGAAAAAGAAAGATAAAGCAGAGAACTGGAAGAAAGCGGATAGTAAGGAAAAGAAGAATAAATTCAGATACATTAAAAAGGATCAAAATATAGACCAGAAACAAAAGAAGCATGATCAATCAGAAATACATTACAATCATTTACATGGCCAGAAAAAACAGCTGTCTAAGCCAATCACAAAATATATTAAACAATTAAACAATTATGAAAGAAACGAGAATATTAAAAGCAAGGGTAAACAACACATTAACTGGGGAAAAAATAAAATGAAATATAAGGGTAAATTTTCAAATTCAGAGAAGATGAATAGAAAGATTGCTGACAATCTGATATCATATTCCAATGACCAGAGACAACGTAAATTTCACAAGAGTTACAAGAAATTGACAGAAAACGGAAAACGTGTTGCATATTCCAGATTTGGTTCCTCAAAAAAGTCTTTTCACAAATATGAGAAATTGCCAAGCACTAAAAATTCCAATAGGAACCCGATTACAGACCTTAAAAAATGTTCTAGTGTCGAAGGACATTGTAAGTTTTATTCAAAGGACAAGCGAATATCTGACAAAAAACATTACAAATTTGCTTTCTCGGGAAAATCCTACAAGTTCAAAACTCAAAGTATTGAAAAGAAGAATGATAGTGAAAATTCTTCTTGTAAATATTCTTTCCTTACTCATAAGAAAGATGAGAATTTCCCAAAATATTTGAAAGAAAGAGGTAAAATCTATGACTTAAATATGCAGGAAATGAAAGTCTTCAAAACTTAAACTAATAAGTGCAGAAAATTATCTATTGTAAATTAACTCTTTTTTTGTGAATATCTCATGTGGCCATAATATTTTTTTATGTTACATTCCGTACCATTTTCTTAGTCGACTTGAGATATTAGTTATCTTGTAATTGTACCATACATTCAGTATTAACAGACAGCTATATGAATTTACATGTAATTAATGTGGAATCCAAAAGATTACACACTAAAGTTAATAAAAATGTTTTAAAGCCTTGAAATAATTTTTTATTACCCTGAATAATTAGCACCATTTTAAAGATTATTCAAGCCTTAGACCTTGAAGATGGGCCCTTTCAGTTTTAAAGTGAATTTTATTTTGTTTATTTATTTATACTAATAGCATGAGGAGTTTCAAATCTTTGGCTGATGCTTGGTTGAACAGAAGGTCCTAGATTTGAGGCCCATTAGTTGGCAGATTTTCAACACTTGCTTAATACTTTGAAACCTGCTCTTGCCTGGATGAGAATCCTAGATGCTACATGCTCTGATTAGGAGTTTTGACTTCCTACAATAGATTTCAGGAGAATTCCAGAACAGCACCCAAGTCGACAATCCATTCATGATTCTTCCTTGACTTGCCTTCATTTACATACTTGCAAACTAACCCTCCAATGTACCAGTTTCAAGAAAGTCTTCAACCGGCTTTAAAGGTTCAAGAATCAGTAACAAGCTAGTAACTAGAGAGTCCTAGTAACTAAGTCTGTCTGAAAATGCACCACCTTATTCCTAGCACTCCTATTACTTTCTCACATAAATGGCAATAAAAAATGCACTAGTTTAATTTTCATTGAAACCACTGTAATTTCAAAAATTGTTAACGTCTAAAAGATTTTTGACCTCCTATGATGACGATATTGAAGGTAGAGATTTTTCTATTAATGTTCTTCAAAATGAAAACTTTAAATAATGTGAAGGATAAATTTTTAAAATGTGAATAGCTTTCTTGTGATTTTGAGTGAAGTTGTGAGAGAAAAAAACAAAATAAAGACTCCCCAAATTTGTTCTTTAAATTTTTTGCTCAAATAGAGCAATGTTCGCTTAATAATATGGGGTAGATCTAATTGTCATTAAAATGTTGGGAATTTCGAAAATTAGAAAGTTCAATTTTGTTTTAAACTTCAACACCTTCAGTATTGAAGCTTAAAGATTTCTTTCTTAATGAAATGTATTTCTCAATATTAGATCTTAAAATCATTTATCTTCACTTTTTCATTTTTTTAAAATGTAATTTTGAGTAATAATGTTTAGAATCACCACAACAGTGTATGCATGACACACTAACAATCGATTACAGTTTTTAGCAATCTATAAGAATCCATTGACACAAAACCCTGTAAGGACGCTACTGCTGGATAGAGAATTACACCTTGGTCCCGCATAAAAAAGACTTAAGACGAAGATGCAGAATTTGCAGATTACGACATACACAACAGATTATTACAGTATAATCACACACAACTCTAAAACAAAGCATCCTAAGCTCTTAAAACCATGGTTTTTGCGACCTTGGAAGGTACAAGAGTTTTAGGGAGATAGGCAGCAAATGGCGAAAGACAGGAGGATAGATAGTGGGCGTGGAGAAATAAAAGGGGATCAGGGAATTCAAATTGTGTTTCTCAAGTGAAATAAGATTTTTTTCAACTTTTTTTTAAGGATAGGTACAGTTCTTTCAGATGCTCCCTATTTCGCAGCATGGATGGTCAGAAAAGTGTACACCCAAAATCTATGTGAAATGAACTGAAAAAATCTTTCACAACAAAAAATGGAACTATATGATTTTCTGTGCACCTTCATCTCAATGCTTAGAAGTATTAGAATGGTTTCTCTTGCACAGTACTAGGCCCAGAGAGTATATAGGCTAGAATACTAGGCCTATAATGCTGCAATGCACAGTTTAAGACTTGGCCATTAAAAGTTGGGTTATGAAGAGATTTTAGTTTTCAAACAATGATTATTTACATTGTGCAGATTTTTTGCAGGAGTTCAGCCAGCAATAATTTATTTTAGTATTATAGAGCTAGTCCTTGTGACACTAGTAATGTCATCAGGTAGATGAACTTGTTAATCTTAGCACATTGGATCAAATCCAAGCTTTGTAATTTTTTTTTTTCTTTAAATTATTTTCAAATATCTCGAGCTGGGTTGAGATAAGATGAAGTGTTCATAGGATAGAAGTTGCAATATTATAATATTGTGTAACTGTTTACTATGAAATTATGTGATCATCAAAGCATCAAATCATTTGCATTATAGTGCTGCCAATATTGCTGTTTCTCCACTCCTGACCACCAATTTATGTAGCTCTAAGGCAATGGTCTAATAACTTTCATCAGCAATCTCATAAACTTTGATGCAAGTGTGATGCTCTAAAACATTGTGGGATTGGTAAAGTGTTGAATTAGTTTTATCCGCTCACTGAAATCATCTGCAATAGAATTTTATATTTATAGCAACACCATATTTGAAGAAACAATGTGAAATCAAATTGGAATTTAATATTATAATCACAGATGAAAACAAAGAAGATATAATTATATTACTATAATATACAGAGTGATAATTTTCATTTGAGTCCAAACATTTTTAAAGTATTAATTTCTCAACTGAACTAGATATACATTATATTTTTCACATATTAGTTTCATGCATGTAAAAATACTAATCAAGCATTTCTAACTTATTGAATTAACTTCAAAATTATTTTTGCTCTTGCTGATAACAACGTCTATTGGAATTCAAGAGCACATTCTGCTTGCAATTGTTTTGTTAGTGAAATAAATTTGTCAGTTGTTTTTTAAAAATTTATGGCTTTCTCGGCCAAACTTTGATATTCAATGAGAATGTAATTCTCACCAAAAAGGTGTTATGTAAATTTTATACCACTGCCATTGTTATTAGCAAAATATTTGTTCCAACCATGTTTCTACATTTAACTTTTGTCTCTTCAGTAGTTTATTATTTTCTTTACAATCTTTTTTAACCAAAACGGATACTAATTGTCTAGATATGTTATGCAAACTAGATATACATTATATTTTTCACAAATTAGTTTCATGCATGTACAAATATTAATCAAGCATTAAACATTAAAATTCTGCTATAAGTTTTGGCTTTAGTTCTCAACATTTAATTTCATCCTAGCCTTCATTTTAGATTTCTTATGTCCATATTAATTATTTTCATTATAGTCTCTTTGGAATTACTGAATTCATTTAAAATTATTACAGTAATTCTTTTAGAAACCAACAATCTTAGTTTCTGGATAAATATATAAGGATTCAGGGAAAATTGTTCAACTGAAACTGCTCTATTCACATTTGTAAATGAAATCCTCATGGCATTAGATCAAAAAGAAATTCCTGTTGGTCTCTTTCTCGACCTGTCAAAAGCCTATGACACAATAGATCACACAATTCTATTGTCAAATTTAGTATCTTATGGAATATGAGGAATTGCTTACAATTGGATAAAATCAGACAGAAAACAAATTGTAGTACAAAAAGACAAGAAAATAAATAAGCACCACTCCAAGCCAAGGGATGCGACATATGGATCCACACTAGGCTTCATTTTATTTCTTATATTTGTAAATGGCCTGCCATCAATAATCGAAAACAACAAAACCGTACTTTTTGCTGATGACATTAATATAATATTCAAAGAAAGAACAACCAAAGCTGTGCAAGACAAAGCCAATTCAGCCATTGACAAGCTAATACAATGGATCCACCCTAACAAACTAATCCTAAACCGAGACAAAACAATCACAATACCCTTCCACAACTTCCACTCAATACAACAATACTCGCCAAATTTAACATTAGAAGGAAACAGCATCACACAAGTACAGAAAACAAAATTTCTCAGAATCACCATACAATCCAACCTCAAATGGAACTCACACCTAGAAGATATAAATTCAAAATTGAGCGAACTTAATTATGCTGTTAGACTAATAATAAGAAACAGCACCATTGAGACAGCACAAACAGTGTAATTTGCAAATGTGCACTCTATTCTCGGAATATATATACTATATACGGAATAATAATATGGGGCCATGCACCAGAGGGTAACCAAACAAACATTCAAAATACAAAAGAGAATCATTTGCACAATAACAAATACAAAAAGAACAGAGTCCTGCTGACCTTATTTCAAAAAACTTAACATACTTCCACTGCCTTGTATTTTTATAAATGAAGTTATGTTCGTAAAAAAAACTCTAGTAAACAATGACTCATTTTTACAAATTTAACTCAAACTCACATCCCTATAACACAAGGCAAGCATGTAACCTTCATCAACCAATGTGTACAAACATATTATATCGAAAAAGTACGTTCTCTTCAGGTATACAATTCTTCAACAAATTACCAATACATCTGAGAAACACCACAAGCGTCAAGAAAAAACTCTTCCTTGGGGAAAAACTTTTTTATAGCATTCAGGAATACCTCAGTGACTAACACGTGCAATGTGATTTCTGGTGCTGCAATAGGACTAGGTGTAGAAATAGGAAAAATCTGGCCATAACCTGCCTCCTCCCCATTTCAAGATTTAATCAAGGAAGATGCTAATACTGTTAAATCATATGTTGCTGGTACCATAATTGTTATCATGTACTGTTAGTATTATTATTGTTATTATTATTATTTTTATATTTATTTTTTATTATTATTATTATTATTATTTTAATAATGTTACCTATTTTATTTTTATTATTATTATTTTTATTATTATTATTTTTATTTTTATTATTATTATTATTATTATTATTATTATTATTATTATTATTAAGTAGTAGCAGTAAAATCACTATACAAGAAAATTATATTTTGAAAAATGAAATGGTATAAATCTTGAAATGTTCAAAAATTTTAAATTAAATTAAAGTAAGTCAAATGTTTAATTATTTGCTACTAAAAATAATTATCTACTTTGTAATATCTTAATATATCTGTTACAAGTATTGTAGTATAATCTCTAGTGCCAATGACCCCATCTTGATCAGGTTTTTTATCCAGTTTCCCTGGTCCATTGACCAAATGCTGAGATGGCCCCTTGTTTTGCTTCTGGACAATAAAAATAAATGTAAATTCACTCCCTGCTCCCAAGATGAAGTATGCGATTGTACTCCCTATAAATGTATCATATTTGACTTTTCATACAGGATTGTAATTGTATATGTGATACAATAAATATTATTATTTTTACAACATAGCTGTTTGTAATGACGTGAGAAAGTCTGTGGTGTCGTAGCACCACTTGTTTAATATTACACAAAAACTACAACAAATTTTTTTGGAGGACAAATCACTATCTTTAACTTTGTTGTAGAAGGAAGACACCAAAAAATTGGATATTTTGCAATTTTCAAAAATTCAGAGTTATCAGTGAAAATCAGACCTATGCCGTCTTTACAAGTGTATTTCACTATATTATTACAAGAAATTTAAAGGAGACATTTGGAGGCATTTTTGAGAATTTTGAAAATGTTCATGTAGTTTCATGTAAAATACCTCCAAAAATTAATGAATGTTTTTCAAAATCTCAGAGATTTGACTCAGGCTCGATCATTCAGTTTGAAAAAAATCGTACGCTAAGTTTAGGCGCTAGAGTCCACATACACCTGCAGGCGTTTTGCCGACAATCGATTTTTCGGAATCAAGGACCAACAGAACTTGGATTCTGGCTACACTAAGTCTTCCAGGATTTTTATTCTACATTTAGAAACTGTATTTATTCAGTTTTATGTTACCAGATCCCTGCAATAAGTTTTTCTGACAAAAATTCGCTGTGTTTTTGCGCAGCGTTACATAACATTCTCTCTACTGCATAAGCAGTAGCAAGAAAGTAAAATTAAATTCTCCACTACTTTCTTAAAAATGACTCTAAATTTTTAACGAAAATTTCCATATAGAATGAAGTTTTAATTTACTTTAATATTTGTAAGTAATATTTCGAATCTACCATTAGGAAACCGAAAAATAGAGCAAAAAAATATAAATAAATATTTTGGGCGGCAAAAGATGACAGCTGGCAAGAGGATGAAACTAGACCATAGAGTTAGCCCACACCAAGGAAATTAGAACTTTACTACAAAAAAGTCTATGCAATTCTATAGCACCACTAGTTATATTTATATTTTACATAATACATTTTTATAAAAAATAATATATGGAAAATATTACAAAATAAATGCATATTTTGAATGTGCTACACATTTTCAATTATGTAAATGTTACTTTCGAAATTATGTTATTCAATTTTGTTTCTGGAAATTTTACAGTCTAGTGAATGATTTAACCACACTCAGTATTACAAAACTGATTATTTTCTAAACTGAAAATGATTCATTGACTCTGTACATGCAGATGTCTTGCAAATATATTTGTAATATAAAGTATATAAAATCTGATAACCTAAAAATTGTGGAATGAAATACACGGAAATTCCTCAAATTTTTCAAATCATGAAAATATTGGAAATTGCTTCGAAAATTATTTGTATGCTTACAAAATAATGAATGAATTTGTGGAAAAAGCATGAACTTTCTGATCTATCTTCAAAAGTGGACAATCTAGACTCAATTCACCCATAGAAACCCCTTAGAAATTCCAAATTGCCCCAAATGTTTTAAATGTCACAAAAAAATACAAAACTACTCCAAAAACACAGTCAAGGCGGAGGTGATCCCCAAAACCAACCCAAAATGTGTTTCAATGATAGACTGAATATTGTTGTCATAAATGTTAAAAGTTTCTTTAATAAACGCCCCAGTTATGTAAACCCGCCCTCACTTTAGGCTGTGAGTGCCTATGGAAACCATAGTTTTGCACGTTTTACACCTTTTGAAATACACTGAATTAAGCAAATCCACAAGACATAGTATTTGCAAATTTGATTTACATAAACATTAAATCTACATGCAATCCAATTAGGGATGTTACTGTTTCAAAACTAAGGGTTTCAAATTGACTTTGACACTACACAGTTGGATTGAATTCCTTGGATATCTTTTTCAGTATAAAGTACATCTGCGACTTTTTTACTTGTCAATTTCATACTTACCCAGTAACTCGGAATAAATTCAGTGTGTACACATTTGCCTGAATTAGGAGTGGTAAGTCAAATAAGGATTAAGGAAATGTGCATGTAACTTTCCCTGACAAAGAAGGACAATCTATTTAACTACTCAAGTAGACTTAACATATAAAAGATTTACGTTATTGTAATATATAGATCGGTAATCTGATACCACAATTGAATGTTATAAATAAGTGGAAAAAAAAGTACACAAAGACACTGAAGAACAATTACATTATAATTTATATTATATTTTTGTTTTTATAGGATTATTTATGCAAATTTAAAATTCACTTTAAGAATTATTTCTCTCAGCAGTATAATGGTGAGGAATTAATTGAGAATAAATTTTTCTAATAATCAATTTTAATTAGGTTACTTATAGAACAAAAATAAAATAAATAAAATCCAAAAATTCCAGTTCATTAATGATCTATTTCTACATCATGCTATCCATAATAATAATAATAATAATAAACCCACCCTTTATTTAATTTTTCAATATTACAGAGTATATTATTTTCTTCTACTATTATATCATTCAAGCCTTGTTTGTAGTTTTACCATCTAGAGGTTTGCGTAAGTTAAAAATAAAAACGACGATTGATATGTTACTAAGAATTACAATACATGGAGAAAAAAAATGGTATTTTGAAAAGTGTTTTCTTGCATTGAAATAATATATTTTCATACTAAACTATTTTCTCTTCCTTTAATGATTTGGTTTCCAAATTGCAAGTCTCGTTCAGATATTTCTCTGAACATATATCAGATTTGAATATTTTTCATAATTTATCTGTCTCATACCTTTCAACATAATTTTTGTTGAAGGGATATTTTTAGAATTTCAATTGAAACAGAATCACTGAATTTTCTGATGTTGGTGTGTGTTTTTTTTTTTCAAAATCATTTGCATTTGGATTCTTCACATGTATATACTTTTCATTTTCTTTTTTCACTCTCTTTACATGAATAATAGTACTAAAAGGATATTATGCTGTAGAGTACAGAAGAAAATGAGGGTCAAAAGAAGAAGTGATGATGTGTAGAAAGAAAAAGAGTTGTGTGTTTAATAGAACCAGAAAACTTCCTCCTTCACTTTTTCATTAAATAAATGATGGAATTTCAAGAAGAATCACCTTTTACAAATTATTTCATAATTTACTGATGCATAAAGGGGGCAGTAATGCTGCAATTGTTTTTATTAGATGGTAATAATTCTAATTTGTGTGTGTGTATATTATATATATAATATGAAATAAGCAGGAAAACTATAAGATCAGGGAAGGTAATGGATGCACAAAGACTGCAGACTTGTTTATGAAAGAAAGAGAAAAAAATTGTAATTAATGAGTCAATTGAATGATCATTAAAATGCCCGACACAAATATTTATTTTCAAACTTAGGACAGTTCATGAACACATTTTATTAAGATGGGCATAATCATTACAGCAACATTAGAATAAAGTGGTATTAACATATGTAAATTTGACTGCTATTTTTGCTTTTCTTTCCTTATAGATGAAAATTATTACTTAGTGTAGTTTTGAGCAAAAATTATTTACCTACCAATATTTTGCTGAGAGGAATTACATATTTTGAAGCTCATCACATGTCATCATTTGTCACACATTTTAGATATTCTAATTATTACTAAAACTGTATTTGTTTATTGCACTATATAAATCTAAAATTACAAAAGCCTACATCAAGTATTAAATTATTACAAAAATTTGTACTTCTTAGGGAAGGAGGAGCAGACAAAGTCACATCTACTCAATAAGAAATTAATGGGACAGCCACAATCTCTATGACCTCTGTGAAATACCTCTCCTAGTAGTAAAAATCTTCATACATGAATGATTTATTTTCCTATCATTATATTAATATGAAAAGGATAATAGAAAGCGTCTATAAAAAAGGCAACTTTATTACATAAGTTTTCCACCCTCTAAGTAATAAGCTGAACACAAACACAGTTTACATTTCTTGCATTCTTGCCAAACATTTCCTTTTAACAAAATTTAATAAATACTAATAATCACACTGAATTACAATTTACTAATTTTGGAAGCTATTAAATAGTCTGCAGTGCAAGTTGTATTGTTTTCCACTATTTTTGGTTTATTATCAGCTACAAATACACTGATTGTGACAGCTGTCTACAATACTATTGAGGCAAGATTGGCCAAAAATATTCTGAATGGTTTAAATGCTGGACATAGTAACCTCTAAAACAGTCAACATCCACATAAAGCACATTTTCCCAAACTGCAAGCAAACCTAATTCACACTATTTGAAGTAGGTAAACCTCCACATGATATTGATAAAATTATCGATCAGGAGTAAAATAATTAATTGTAAGTAGATTTTTTTGTTTTCTGAAACCAAGTTGAACTCTGAGCAACATACATTTCTGGAAAAGAACTTTAAACGATAATTCTGTTTGAGAATTGATTTTTATATTCTCTCCTCTGAATACCCTCCACATGTGAAGGTGCATTTTGTTAATGTTTTGGAAAATACACCATATTAAAATTATCAGAAAGTTATTTTTGTTTGGTTTTGAACAGTCAACAATGTTACATTTTATTCCAATAAACTGGTTTGTAAATTTTGTTTTAAGAGTTTATGTGATCCCTTGAAGTGTATTTTTGTTTTTAATTGAAAAGATTCACTCTTGTAAATGCCAAATGTAAATAATTTCAGATAAATGCAAGATTCTTATAAACAGATTGTAAAAATTTTGTGAAGGTATTTAAGTTATAGTAACAGAATAGCACAAATCCAATAATGAATAATATGAAGATCTCCACAATTTTTAATAAAATTATAACCTTCATACTACTAGTTTTAAGAAAATGTAGTTTCAAAAATTGTTTGCTTGAAATGTTAAACATTCCTTTTCAGATTTCTTAATAATGAATGTTAAATTCTTTGTACTACTAGAGATTTCCACCTTTTTCGTTTAAAAGGTCTTCAATTCATGAATTCTTAATTCAGAAGTGGACAAATCATTGATCATACAGATTCAATTTTACACTCATCATAATAGACTGAGAAGTATTTCAAAGATGATTAGTATGAGACTACTTACAAATGCTCTATGAGGGTTGCCAACTTTATTTGAAGAGCTATTACAGTAACAGTTACCTAAATGTCTATCTAGAATAACCAGTCATCTAACATCACAATACTCTTAT
This sequence comes from Gryllus bimaculatus, assembly GCA_017312745.1. Taxonomy (NCBI): domain Eukaryota; kingdom Metazoa; phylum Arthropoda; class Insecta; order Orthoptera; family Gryllidae; genus Gryllus; species Gryllus bimaculatus. Next base: position 17,042,767 of record BOPP01000010.1, on the reverse strand, counting down.
AAACATGAAATATAGTTTGCTTACTTACAGTAGCCTTACAGCAAAGACAATGTTCACAAAGAGGTTATAGAATATTTAGAAGTTCAGAGATAGCAGTCTGTGAATTAGATCAGTCAATTTAAATAATATATAAAAATGTATGTACCAAAAATAATACAATGGACATTGCTTTAAATGCAACATACAAAATTGCACTTCCTACTACATTATTTCAGAGCTAAATACAAAAGAGTATATTGTGAGAAATTGTTATAATAGAATTCCCATTGCTGTTAGTTTTCAAACGTGTCTACTTTGTGCTTTTCTTGAAAATTTATATGAAGTGAAAGGTAGAATTTGTCATGGATCCCTAAAGAACCCAAGGGACAAGTTGTCACCTGACTACCTCTAGGCTTTGGACCTAGAGAGAGATAATGTATTTCTGCCAGATGCATTAATTTTTACACATCAGTAAACAAAGAAAAGTCTGAGCAGGCCTAGGAGCAACTCCAGACAAAGAGGAAGAATATCTTCCTACCAAATAGATAAATACAAAGTTTGATTTTCAATTAGTGAGTAGTTACCTTCTTTGTAAGAAGTCTTCCAAAAGTCTTTATCAATCAAGAAATGAATGCGATCAAGCAGCCTTTAAGGATTCTAGGCAAAAATATGGGCAATGGTGTGATTCATCACAAATTTCAGGATTACCATATTTTCAGAAACACATTGCTATTAGGTTATTCTAGGATGGTGCCAATTTTCACAAATTATAGTCATAGTTTGATTTAAAAAACAGGGGGCACCCAGAAGGGGTTCAGCCGGGGCAACTTGCCCAAAACTGCAACTTAATTAGAGCATGAAAAATTTCTTATCATTCAAAACAAATAACATCATTTGCTTCTAATTCATATTCACCACTAAGTTATTTACGCTACATGGAGAAATGAATTCTGATAAAGTAATTGGGAGTTGGAGCTTTCATTTGAAACAAGGAGCCCCTGTGGTTCTATTGCCCCAGGCTTCTTGTTTTCTCTGGGTCCCCCTGAAAAGGTGTGAAGTATGACATTTTTTTCCCACTACTTTTCTTGCATTTCTTTGCATCACTTTCAAATGCATCTATTTTCTTGAGTTAGAAGAAAAAATTAATTGAGAAAGGTGTAAAATCACTTTTAAATGTATTTTGTGGCATCATTGACCCAAAAGAAACAACCTTTACTTCAGCTCATTCTAGAATGTTAAGCTTGAATAGTATTGTGTGACAATCATGGTGATGTGGGAAGGCAGAATGTTTTCTGTAATAGCTTGAAGCTAAACTCTGCTTTATTGTCCAATTAAAATTTCTTGACACCTAGTGAATTAGTGAAGGAGCCATTGTCATCCAATTGAGAACTTAAATTTCACGATTTGAAGCTCCCAATTAGATAACAGACCCTCCTTTCCTAACTCACCACACATCAAGAAACTTTATTTGGTTTTAATTACAAGTTTTTGACATATCACAACTATTGATGCTATTTTACTCTATTTTCTCATCAAAAAATTTTAATGTTTTTCTTATGTTGGTGGACTGGATTGTGAAAAATTCAGTGGTGGTAGCAGTAGATTGCAGCAGATATGTTCACAAATAACCAATCAGTCTTTGTCACAATAATCATGTTGAGTCTTAATCTGTCTTTCATTTTAACATGTATGACAAAAATACTATAATTAAACTATAATTTGACAACAAGCCTGAAAAGACATTTAATCAAAATACACAAACTGGAGTTTCATTTTTCACAAATATTTATATTAATTTTTTTAAATTTAGACATCATAAATATGCATACAAAAATGTACTTAAACTTAGCTTTTAATTACAAAAATTACCATTAAAAGTCTAAAAATCTTATACAAACCTTCCACTCTCAACTACTTATATATGAAAATATATTCAGATTTTTAAGTATTACATTCAAAAGTGTAGTAAATAAGAACATGGAACATTCTTACACCTAGCAATGCTGACAATGTTTGTTACACTGTTTCTCAGTTAGCCTAGAAAGACACTTTTTCTGGCCAGTATTCTCATTTGAGAAATGCATGCATTGTGCGCATTTAAGAGAAGATTGTACAGTAGAACCTAACTCAAACGGAACTTGCATACACTTAACCACATTGCAACAATAAAATTCAGCAAACTTCATTAATGTTAATTAGTGAATTAAAAATAGACAAGAGTGTTAACATGACAAGATCACTGAGGAACTGCCTCCGGTGCTTCCATTGTTTTCTTTTCAAGAAGAAATCATTTCTTGAGAGTAAATTACATAAATTTTATAGACTGCTGAATTTGCGTTCTTAAGCAAACTCTACTGTTAGATTTACCAATCATATTGGGTGTTATTTGTTTATTGGTGAGGTCCAAGCATAACTGTGACCACAATTTTAATACCTGTTGACTGAATTCATTAACATAATTCCGTTAAAGGTGGATTTTACTGTACTTGTTCAGTCTTTTGCATAAAAATTCTGCCTTAAAAGAGGCAGTTTGAGCTTTAGCTTAAACTTTAAACTCATAATCTTAAGAAAGCATTTCCTCATGGTGTCGTGTACAAATTAAGCATATGTAATTAAGATGAGGGGCATATAACCTATGTCGGGTAGTGTTTATCATAGTTCTATTGAAGTGCTTTCATATACAAATATTTCCTACAGACTATTTTGACAGATAACACACAACATTTATGTTAATTACTTCACAAGCTTTGTATCCTCAAGTTATTGACAACTATGCAACACTATATTTTTTGAAATGTATTATACACCAATTACACAAAACATGTAATGAGCACATTTTCAAGAGGAGGAAAAAGTATTCATAAAAAGTTTTCAAAATGTCTGAAGTATCAAATCATTTAAAAATCACTGATACAGAGATTTTGTAACATTTGTATTGACAAAAATACACTACCAAATATGAGCAAGATTTTAAAAATTTTAAAGAGTATGGAAATAATGTTAACACATTCTCCTTGAATTTGAGCTTTTGTCCTTATGCCTTCTTTTATTTATGATAGGCAACTAAAAAACTATGGTTTGTCACCACTTTCAAACAACTGTATTTTATCTCACAAAATAGAGAAGATTGGAGGAGAATAATTATAATCACAGTAAAATGAATAGCCTTTCAAATGTAAATCCATCAATAATTTAATTCAACACTTGACAGCACCTCAATGATACCATACACATTGAAACTTTCTGGCTATTATTGCACAATAATATAAAGCAAACAAGGTCTATGTCTTACATTTTCAGAAATGAATTAGTAGAATGCCTGTACTTCTAAGACTTTTCTAATGAAGATAATAATGAAAATAATAATAATAATAATAATAATAATAATAATAATAATAATAATAATAATAATAATAACAACAACAATAATCTGAAAAACACGTCACAAATTAAATTTCCAAGTATTTCTAAGTAAGTGATAATTTTCAAAACAAGCACTGAATTATCTTAACGTGTAGCCTATTACACTGAAACATTTTAGTTTATTTAGATGAAAATGTTAATTACTTACACAATGAAAACAGATTACTATAGCTATTTACATAAAAAGGAGCATTTTTGTTTTCTCTACATGTTTGGGTTCTTGCAAGGTATGCAAAGAATATTGTACATTAAAAAGTTTACTGCAATTCTCCCCCATATCTCATACTTTTAACCCTTTTTGACATTAAAAATACAGTAAAGGAAATTATAAATTAATATGGATGACAATTTATTCCTCTCTATGATATAAATACCCATTACATGTACATTTAATACTCTTCATCTGCTTGCAAGTGTCATGGAAAGATGAATTAATTTTACCTAATTTTTCTACTTTCTTTTAGCAATACAAATGGAAGAAATGTAGTAAGAGACAATTTCACTATGTAACCAGAACTACCACATAAAATTGGAATATTTCATTAGTTTTTATTTTCCATCTAATCATACTTTATTTCCTTCATTTGCAGATTTCTGCATATCCCACTTTGGTCCATACCACCAGCTTTCAAAGCATACGATATTACAAGTTTACCCACAAAGAAATATGGTAACTTTGCTTCGCAAGTTGAGTTCATGGCATCATTTCAACATCTACTCCTCTCTCCAATCTTCTCTTTTAAAAGATTACAAAATACAAAACTCTCAAGTACAAGATGAAACATGTATATGCAAAATCTTACTTTTAGCAATTAATTAATTATTGCAGATTTAATTATTGGAAGATGTTTGACGAAATTTAAACACAAGGTACTACATTATCAAATTGCTAACTTCAATTGCTTTTCCTAAATATTGAGCTGGAAATAGTACCTTACCTAAATATTCTACACTTAAAAATGGCAGGCTGAGTGCTGTAGGTGATGAAATATTTTACCATAAGAAATCTACTCAGAATTAACCAACAGTCAATACATTTTAATAATTATGCCTGCTTATTTTGTTGATAACACATCTTTCATCCATACAGCAATGATACTACTAATTCATTTATTGAAAAAATTCAGTTTTTTTTTTTTAAGAATGAAATATCTATATCTTCACAATCATGGCCAATATGAAAGAATATTTTTTTAAATATACATTTATCAAGTGCCAACAAAACATATATCTTATGTATCAGTGTAAACCTATATGTCGGTAATCCACTAGCTCTATCTTACAGATAAAAAATTATCACACGTCATGGAACATGTATGTTGTTGTTCCTTACCTACAGAGGAATCATCACAAAACTGTGCTTAAACAGCATATTCTCAAAGCAGAATTTTATGAGAAGTACAAAATATTACATCTATTTATGTGCTTAATAACATTACTTCATGGCAACACTATAATATGCCAGCATTACAGTATTTCACAACAATGAATAGAAAAGCAGAGAAGGCAAGGCGTTCCCTTACGAGTAGAGCATTTTTGAAAAAAATTGTTGGAAATATATATTAATATATACATACATATTTTTATAAAAAACTATGTAGAGTATGAAATCTGGATGCTAGTTCATGAAAATAGAAAGAAATGCCCATGGTAAGTGCCTACATTTGCATGTAAATGGTATTATCATTTCACACTCTACATTTACACTGCAATACCCTTACTTTTCCTTGCATTACTTCAGATCCTGAAATTCCAAATTCTATCCTTAAAGACACACCAAATTAACAATGCCTAAAAAATTATACACAAAATATTGATAATTAACATGTTTGTACTCAAATTTGTATGTTCTCTTTATCCACAACAGAAGAATGTATTTCAATGATAAAGAGTATGAAAGGAAGAGAATTAATGCTTAATATCTTAATCCCCTCTTATCAGTAACCAAAAGAAATAGAAAAATGTATTACTTCATCTCTCTATTTATAATATGAAGACAGACATGTCTCATTAATTGCTCACATAATGTATAATGATGTTAAACATCAAAAATCATTACGATTAACAAACACTAATATTGTTTGGAATAAGCGTATTAGTCACTCAGATATTCAACAATAGAAATGATCATTATATTGTTCAGATTTACAACTGAACTATAATGAATTTCTACACAGAAGTAATCCTGACACATAAAGCACTTTTTTGGGGGGGGGCTCAAAAGCAAAATGCTTTTGGGCAAAGCACCATCAACAGAAGATATCAACATTGAGTTTTCAAGAAAGGCCATAATTTATCAAAACTTACAAGTAATAATATAAACAATTTACTAATGCTCAGAGAATAGCCCTTTTATAAGGACCTAAGAACGAAGGTTAGCGATTTCCATATTTACTAGTTCTTTGGGAACAATACTATCAATTGAGACTTTTTAATCAAAATTATTTTAAAATGAATGTTGTAACAGTATACTACTCGTATATTAAATTTCCAAACTATAGACCATCCTAATCTGGTTCCCAAACTTTTAAAATCCAAAAGGAGGATTGATATGAAAAGTTTGTAATAATTATTTTAAAAAAGAGTAAATAATTTATATTAAAAACTTAACAAATCCTTTTGCCAGCGATCACTAACATCCTTTCCTCACAATATATTTGAAAATTATTTCACCTTTCACAGTATTTTTGATCTTTAAGATAAAATACAAGCCCTCTGTTTCAATATCAATCTTAGGGACAAAATGTTATAAAAACATTCATTCACACCATTCCACACTTAGCATTCGAGATACTTACTTGTAACCTACCAATATCAAGAATTGTATCAAACAATTCTTGCACTCGCAAAAGTTATCTAATGATTAAAGCACGTTTTCTACCCTTTCGTGGCACTAAATAACTGCTGAAGATTCTTAGCAGCAACCAACTTCCATGGGTATGTAACCTCATGTGCATTTACTATGATATATTTGAAATGCAAGAATTACATGTGTCAGTCATCATACCGTTGTGTGTCAATGAACAAGTCCCCTAGGACCTTAAAATATCATTCTTGTTTCACAAAATATGGTTGGTAAAAATACATAATGAATTTCTTGTTTATATCTTAACACAGAACACAGCACTAAGAGTTAATATCTCTCTATGTTTTGAAACACCATATACATGTAGAAAATGATTTCTCTTATAAACTATCTATTGAGTGATACACAAATAGGGTAAATATTTGAAAGCCATTTTTCTGTATCATCACATTACTACTATAACTACAATTATCAATGAAGACAAATGTTGTGTAAAATACATATATATTCTGAATTCTTTTAGAGTTGTATTATCCTTCTAAATATGCTGAATTGCAAATGCAAATAAATTACAAGGATTACTCATCATAACTATTGTAAATAAAAGGTTATTGGGCATGCTAGACCAACAGTTTCATAAAACTATTAGATTTAAATTTCGATTAAGTTTTTTTTCTCTTTTTTTTTTTCCAAAAATAATTGATCAAGCATACCAATTATCTTTTAAATAAAAAATATTCTGGAACAATATATGCATGTCGAAATATTTTCTTGGTTCTTCCAGCAGCTCCAGGGCAATTACTGGAAAAGTCCCTTAATTAGGCCAGGTTGTAGTATCTCTTCCCAATTCTCAATACCTACATTTTTCCCACTGACATCATCACTTTCTAAGAGGGACAATAAGTGATGAGGCACAGACTATGAATACATACTACAAAACCAATACTCATGCTATCAATACTCTACTATAAGTGTCATAGAAAAGTTCCAATACCTGTGTCAACATTGAAAAATCAGCAACGTATTGATTTCATTCTTCTGAAGTCACTTCTGACAGGAAATTATCTCCATACTTTCAATAGTAAGAAATTGTAAAAAAATAACAACAAAACACCACAGAAAATGAACCATTTCATGTATTGGGAAAGCATTGCACATGGTTTTAATACAATCTTCAGAGAATTAGTTCAGTTCTATGCATAATTTGCCAGGTAACATCACAAGACATGTTGCATTATGCAGCTTGTCCTAGTATGTGAAGAATAAGTAGAAACATACGTGGCATCACTATCTAACTTCCAGCACTATTTGTTTCTGTATGTTCATTCATATCAGCTTCTTTGCATAACGTTTCATTTTCAAATCACATTGTTTTCACATCATAATGCACTAATTAATTCTTGAAGATGTTTTATAAGAACACTATAATGCAAATCATGTGTTTATGACAACAGGTATAGCAGAACAAAATGGAGGAGAGTAATTGGAGGAAGAGATGTGAAAGACCTTTCTCACAGGCACCAGTCATTAAAGAAATGAAAATCTTGATGTTCTATCTTCCGACATTCTAATTATTTCAAAATTTTTTCAGTTTGACAATGGAAATGAGATATGAATCCTGGAAGGCACAAGGAGCACCATTATCTCACTTCCTGTATAAATTTTTATAGTGATTACTGTATGAAAAGTAATCTTAACTCATAATAGATTTCATCAAGTCCTTTCATAGAAAAGCCTTTTTAGATTTACATTTTTGTGTTCTGTGTTAAATAAGAATAATTTCTAAGCACAATATAACACTTTTTCACAAACCCATGAATTGACAAAATTTGTTGAATGAGAGAATGAATAAATTGTAATGTCGATGAGCAAAAAATATTATTTGATGTTGAAAAAATTATTATATTAAACTTAGTTGAATACACATCTACAGATATGAAACGTTGAGATGTGTTGCATCCCAAGAGGTGGGGTAGTTTACAGTAATGAGAACATTGTAAATAAAACTGAAAATGTAATACAATGAACCAATAACATGACACACCAGAGAATAATTGGATACCTTCATGAATACAATCTCTCAAAAAAAATGACAACTTCTTGGTATTATAATGAAGAAACTACATCCAATAAAATGCTTCAAAAATGCAACAAATAATTACTTCCATAGAAATGAAATAATGATCACAATATGGTAGTTAGAGAAAAAAAAACATAAAATTTATTGAAATCATTTGAAAGTATTTTTCATTATGACCTATTAATTTTGATCTGACATATGAATATTACTATTTTAGATTTACAGCGAATTGTTTTCCATTTTTTGCCATGGGGTAAATTACTACCTACAATTTACATGACAAATAAAGTAAACTTAAATTAAATTAAAAAGAGTGAATGAAATATTGGAGTTCAAAAAGTAAGTTAACTGACTGCAATTACTATCAAGAAATTTTACACCTAATAAAATATATTGTTTTGAATGTACACACATGAACATTAATATGCGAGATATTATCAATTGAATGAAAATAAATTCCTGCAATTGAAACAA
>BOPP01000010.1:17026505-17029005 GCA_017312745.1 Gryllus bimaculatus | reverse complement strand
GGAGAGAAGAGAGAGAAAATAGAGCGAGAGAAGAGAGCCAAGAGAGGAGAAGAAAGAGAAGAGAGAGAGAAGAAGAAAGAGAGGGAGATAAGAGAGAGAGGAGAGAAGAGAAAAGAGAAGAGAGAGAAGGAGAAAGAGAAGAGAGAGAGAGAAGGACAAAGGAGAGAGAAGGAGAAGGGACGAGAAAGAGAAGAGAGGAGAAAAACGAGAAAAGAGAGGAGAGAGAACGAGAAAGAGAGAGCAGAGAAGAGGAAAGAGAGAGGAAGAGAAATGAGAGAGATGACGCGAGAGAGAAGAGGGAAAGAGGACCGAGAGAGAGAAGGAGGAAAAGGACGAGATACGAGAGATGAGAAGAGAAGAGAGAGAGAGAGAAAGGAAAAGAGAGAGAGAGAGAAGGAGAAAGAAGAGAGAGAAAGGAGAAAGAAGAGAGAGATGAAAGAGAAAGTGAGTAGAGAGAGAGAGAAAGAGAAAGAGAGAGAGAGAGAGAGAAAGAGAAGAAAAGAGAGAAGAGAAGAGAGAGAGATAGAGAAGAGAAGTGAAAGAGAGAGAGGGAAGAAGGAAGGAAAGAAGATAGAGAGAGAGACAGAGGAAAGATAGAGAGAAGAAAGAGGGGGAAGAGAGGAGGAGAGAGAAGAGAAAGAGAGAAGAGAGAAGAGAAAGAGAGAGAGAGAGGAAGAGAAAAGAGAGAGAGAGAGAAGAGAAAGAGAGAGGAATGAGAAGTGGTTATTAGTATAAAATCATTTTGTCCCTAAGATTGATATTTGAAAACAGAGGGCTTGTATTTTATCTTAAAAGATTCAAATAATACTGAAAGGTGAAATAATTTCAAATATATGGTGAGGAAAGGATGTTAAAGTGATCGCTGGCAAATAATTTGTTAGAGTGTTATTTAATATAAATGATTATACTCTTTTTTAAATAATGTTACCGAAAAACTTATTCATTTCACAATCTCCTTTATATGGTTTAAATGGAGGACCAATAGAATGGTTCTATAGTTGCGAAATTTAATATTAACGGAGTGTATACTTGATACAAACATTCATTTTAAAATAATTTTTGATTAAAAAGTCTCAACTGATAGTATGTTGCACCAAAGAACAGAAATATGGAAATCACGCTAACCTTCGTTCTGTAGAGTCCTAATAGTAAAAAGGGCTATTATTTCTGTGAGGCATTAGTAAATTTATTAATATGAGAATTACTTGTAAAGTTTGATAAATTATGGCTTTCTTGAAAACTCAATGTTGATATCTTCTGTTGATTGGTGCTTTTGCCCAAAAGCATTTTTGCTGTGTTTGGAGACCCCCGCACCAAAAAAGTAGCTTTATGGTGTATCGCAGGATTATCTGTGAGTATAGAAAATTCATGTATATTCAGTATAGTAAAAGCATAAAATATAATTGATCAATATATCTATTGGATTGAATATCTGAGTGACTAATACGAGCAGTATCCAAACGAGTATGAATTAGTGTTGATTGTACGTAATGATTTTTGAGATTTGTTTAACATCATGTATACATTATTGTGAGCAAATATGGAGACATGTCTGATCTTTTATATATATAAATAGAGAGGATGAATAGAAAGTATACATTTTTATCTATTTCTATTTGATAACTGATAAAGAGGGGAAGATAATAGAGAGAGTGAGACGTAGATTCTCTTCCTTTCAAATACTCTTGTGTACAGTGTAACATAAAGATTCTATCTGTTGTGGTTGAGAAAGATAACATACAAAATTGAGAAGTACAAACATTGTTTAATTAGTCAATATTTTGTGTATAATTTTTTATGGCAGTTGATTAAATGGATGTTGGCTCTTTAAGGCATAGAATTGGAATTTCAAGAGATTACTGAAGTAAAATAGAGCAAGGAAGAGAGAAAGTAAGGTTATTGCAGTGTAAATGATAGTGAGAGTGAGTAGTGAAAGAATGAATAATACCTTTTACGACAAAAATGTAGGCAACTCACATGGCATTTCTTTGAGTATTTTCATGAAACTAGCAATCCAGGATTTTCATACTCTACATGTTTTATTAAAGAGTAATGTTATGTATATATTAGAAAGATAGTATATTAATCACAAGCAATTTTTTTCAAGAAATGTCTACTCGTAAAAGGGAAGCGATTGCCTTCTCTTGCTTTTCTATTCATTGTTGTGAGAAAATACTGTAAATGCTTGGGCATTATTAGTGAGTTGTTTGCAAGAAGTAATGTTAATTAGAGCACATAAATAGATGTAGATATTTGATGTACTTCTCATGAATTCTGCTTTGAGAATATGCTGTTTAAGCACAGTTTTTTTGGAATGATTCCATGTGTAGGAGGTAAGGAAACACAAATACATTTACCCATGACATGGATAATTTTGTTTATCTGATAAGATAGAGCTAGTGGATTACACATAAGGGAACACTGATACATAATAGTATTGTGTATGCACTTTGATAAATGTATATATATGAAGAAAGAATATTACTTCATATTGGCCGAA